>NW_026507418.1:0-16309 GCF_026875155.1 Cherax quadricarinatus
TTTTATTTTTTTGGGTAGATAAAGGCTTTGAGTAGACTTGGGATGTACATGTTTATAGAGGGGCCACAGATTATCAGATCACTTTCTAGTTGTAGCTACACTGAGAGTAAAAGGTAGATGGGATACAAGGAGAATAGAAGCATCAGGAAGAGAGAGGTGAAGGTTTATAAACTAAAAGAGGAGGCAGTTAGGGTAAGATATAAACAGCTATTGGAAGATAGATGGGCTAATGAGGGCATAGGCAATGGGTCGAAGAGGAAATGGGGTAGGTTTAAAAATGTAGAGTTAGAGTGTTCAGCAGAAGTTTGTGGTTACGAGAAAGTGGGTGCGGGAGGGAAGAGGAGCGACTGGTGGAATGATGATGTAAAGAGAGTAGTAAGGGAGAAAAAGTTAGCATATTAGAGGTTTTTACAAAGTAGAAGTGATGCAAGGAGGGAAGATTATATGGAGAAAAAGAGAGAGGTTAAGAGAGTGGTGAAGCAATGTAAAAAGAGAGCAAATGAGAGAGTGGGTGAGATGTTATCAACAAATTTTGTTGAAATTAAGAAAAAGTTTTGGAGTGAGATTAACAAGTTAAGAAAGCCTAGAGAACAAATGGATTTGTCTGTTAAAAATAGGAGAGGAGAGTTATTAAATGGAGAATTAGAGGTATTGGGAAGATGGAGGGAATATTTTGAGGAATTGTTAAATGTTGATGAAGATAGGGAAGCTGTGATTTCGTGTATAGAACAAGGAGAAATAACATCTTGTAGGAGTGAGGAAGAGCCAGTTGTGAGTGTGGGGGAAGTTCGTGGGGCAGTAGGTAAAATGAAAGGGAGTAAGGCAGCTGGGATTGACGGGATAAAGATAGAAATGTTAAAAGCAGGTGGGGATATAGTTTTGGAGTGGTTGGTGGTTTTATTTAATAAATGTGTGGAAGAGGGTAAGGTACCTAGGGATTGGCAGAGAGCAAGCATAGTTCCTTTGTATAAAGGCAAAGGGGGCAAAGGGGGCAAAAGAGAGAGCAAAAATTAAAGGGGGATAAGTCTGTTGAGTATACCTGGTAAAGTGTATGGTAGAGTTATTATTGAAAGAATTAAGAGTAAGACGGAGAATAGGATAGCAGATGAACAAGGAGGCTTTAGGAAAGGTAGGGGGTGTGTGGAGCAGGTGTTTACAGTGAAGCATATAAGTGAACAGGATTTAGATAAGGATAAAGAGGTTTTTGTGGCATTTATGGATTTGGAAAAGGCGTATGACAGGGTGGATAGCTGGGGAGGGGGAGAGGCAATGTGGCAGATGTTGCAGGTGTATGGTATAGGAGGCAGGTTACTGAGAGCAGTGAAGAGTTTTTACGAGGATAGTGAGGCTCAAGTTAGTATGTAGGAGAGAGGGAGATTTTTCCCAGTAAAAGTAGGTTAAAAAGTAGGGGGGTATTTTGGGGGGTTTGGGTTTTTTTTTAAATAAAGGGGGTGGAAGGGGGAAGGGAAATGGGTTTGGGAAAGGAGACGTTATTTTTGAAAAAGGGCAAACAAAAAGGGGAAAAGGGGAGAAATTTTCCCAGGGGGAAAACCCCCCCCTTTAATTTACCCCTTTTGTGAGGGGAGTTAAAGGGAAAAATTTGAAGGTAAGGGGGGAAATTTGGATCCCGGGAAAAAACCCAAGGGGTTTGGGAAATTTGGGGTGTAAGAAATTTTGTTCCATGGTTAATTTTTGCCAAGTTAGTTAATAAAAAAGTTTTTTTCCTTTAAGGAGGAAAACAAAGTAAACCGGGGTGGAATTTTATTACCATGTAAGATTTTGCATTTTTGTTAGGTTAAAAGGAGGGAAAGGAATAAAAATTTTTTGGGGTTTGGGGGTTTAAAGGGAAGTGGGGGGGGGGGGAGTAAAAGTACCTTGGGCAAATTTTCCCTTTTTTTAAATTTTTAAAGGGTTGGGGTTTTTTGGAAAAGTTAATAATTTTAAATCTTGGAAGGAAGACGGGGAATTAAAATAAAGAAAAAAACCTGGGGGTTTTGTGGGAAAATTTTCCCCGGGAAAACCCCCTTAAATAAACCCCTTTGGGAAAAGGGGCCCGGGCCCTTTAAGAAAAGGGGAAAAAAAACTTTTTTGGGAAAAAGGTGAAAACCCAGTGCTATTCCTGGGACAATGGGAAAAAACCCCGTACCCCAAAGGGAAAATTAGTTTTTTAAGGGCACCATACCCCTTGGGGGTTAACAAAAACCTCACCTACAAAGGAAAGTATTTTAAAAAATTTTTTTATTTAACGAAAAACTTTTTCGTTTTTTTGGGGGTTGGGCAAGGGGGGGTAAAATCCTATAAGTTTTTCCTTTGGTGTGGAGAGTAAAAAAGGTGGGTTTGGGGGCCCGGGCCATCATGAAGGGGAAATATCCCCGGGAATAACAAAAAAACTTGGGGTTTTTAAAATTGTTTCAAAAAACCCTTTTTTAAACCCTTAAGGAAGGGGACCTTCGGAAGTTTAAAAAAAGCCCCTCTTTGGGGAAAAAGGGGTGGCTTTCCAGGATTTGGAAGATCTGGCCCTTTCAATTTAAATTTTCCCAAAAAATTTTAAAGGGGTTAACCTTAAATTTTCCCCTAAAAACAAGGGGGTTTACAATTTTTTTGTTGTACACTGTTGTTCTTGGGGTTCGAAGGGGAAAAAAAGGGTTTTGCCAAATTTTTGGGTTTGGGGGGAATTTGGTAAAGGGTTTTTGTCCCCAAAAAGAAAAAAAAGTAAATTTCAAGGGGTAATTTTTTGAAAAAAAACCCTTTTCCCCTTTGGGGGGAAAAAATTGGAATTCCAAGATGGAGGGGGGTTGGGGGGAGGGTGAATTTTAATTTTCCAAAAATTAAAAAGGAGTGGAAACCCGGAAACGGATTGGGTCTTGTGAAAGTGGGGAATAAAAAAAAGAGGGGGGAAAAAAGGGGGTTGGGGTGAATTTGGGGGGTGGGGAAAAAAAAAAAATTTTGTTTCGGAAAGGGGGAAGTATAAAAGAGATTTTTTAAAAGATTTATAATGGGGGGGAAAAGGGAATGGGGGGGGGAATGTTTTCGGGAAAAATGGGAGTGGAAGTTGTCAGCGGGAGGGCAATGGTGGGTAAATTTAAAAAATGAGGGGGGAAAAGGTAGTTTTTGTAGGAGGGTTTGGAATTGCCAAAACGTTTTGGGGAGAAAAGGGGTTATTGGGGTTTGGAAAAGAGGGGAAGGGAGGAAAAGTTTTTACTTAAAAGTTTATATGGGGGAAAGGGCTGGGGTGGTAAAAAGGTTGAGGGGGGGGGAAAAGGAGGGTTTTGTTGCGGGGGTTGGGGGAAAATTAAAGGGCAGAGCGTGTTTTGTTGGGAAAAAAAATGGGGGACCAAAATGGTTTTTAAATTATTGAGGTGGGTTGGAATGTGAGAAAGGAAACCCCTTTTTTTTTGTTTTAAAAAGGATCGGGAAAACCGGAAGGGGAAAAAAGGCCGGGGTGGGGTGGCCTAAAAAGGGGAAGGGGGGGGGTTTTAAAAAAGGTTTTAAAACTTTTGTTGGGGGGCCCCTTCCCGGGGAAAGGCATTGAGGGGGAAAGGGAAAAATGGGAAAAGGTTTTTTCTTTTTTTGGGAAAAAATTTTTGTTGGGTTGGGAAAACCGGCCCCGGTTTGTTTAAAAAGGGGGAAGAATTGATTAAATTTTTAAAATTTATTTTAAAATTATTAAAAAAATTTGGGGGAAAAAAGTTTGTTTAAAAATTTTTTTGGAAATTTTTTCATTTTGGGGCCCCCCTGCCCAGGGGAAAGCCAGGGGTTTTAATAGAAAAATTTTTTTTTTATTTTAATTTTTTAATTTTAGGATAACCATATAAAATTATTTTGTGAAAGTAAACCGGGAAACCCCGGGGGGGTTTTGGGCCCCCCGGTTCCCCAAATGTTTTCCCCCCCCGGGGAATTCAAACCCGGGGTTTTCCTTGTTAAAGGGGGATTTTTGGCCACCGGGCCCCCCGGGTTTATTTTGTGCAAGGAAAAAGGAAAATACAGGTTTTGAAAGGGAAAAGTGTCGTTTTAGGGTTGGGGGCCCTGGGGGAAAAAACGGGTTTTTTAAAACCCCGGGCCCACCAGGATTTGTGGGGGTTTAGGGGCCTTCCCTGGGAGGTAGTGGTGTCCCTTAAGGGGGGGCCTTCAAAAAATTTATTTATTTAAACCGGCGGGGAAGGTTTGGCCCCCGGGAAAGGAGGCCCGGCCCCCGCATACCCCAAAAACCCCCCCCCACCCCCCCTTTTTCCCCCCACCGCCCACCACAAGGACCGGAGCCCCCTTCTTTTTAACCCCCACCACCACCATAAAACCCCCTGCGGTATGGGGCCATGCCCCCTTTTTTCCCCTTCACCCTGGGCTTACCACACATTTTTTGGGAAAGGCGATGATGAACCCAAACCCCCAAAAAAGCCGGGGAAAAACAGTGCACCCAACAATGAAAGGAAAGGCAAAAATGTCAGGTTGTGGGGGGAGTTTCGGGGCACGCAACGGGGAGGGCCTTTTTTCGTGCACAAAAAAGGGTTTGTGCGGGATAAATTATCCCCCGGGCGCAAAGCAGCCCACGGGCCCCCAACAGGCAAAAGGGACAAATTTCCAAAGGGAAACCCCCTTCCTCACTTGCGAAAAACCTTCTGTTGGCATTAAAATCCACTTCTAACAGTCCCCTTTAAGTTTCCCTAAACCCGGCTCCCCCTTATGCTGCAAAAAATTTTCCACGACTTTCTTAAGCGGGTGAAGGGGAGGTTCCACCAAAACTTAAACCCCGAGGCACCATCCAAGATGGCGCAACCTACCCTGTTCGGAAATTGTCGTCTTGCAGTTCCTGAAAGACAAAGGGAAAACTGTTTAACCACGTCAGTTATCAAGGCATTTTGCGAATACCCAAGAACGGTAATTGTATCCATCGCCCCATTATCGCATAAAATACAGAGGTGGGACCCAAGAGAAGTCCCACTAAAAAACGAAAAAATTTGGCACATTTTAGAAAAAAAAATCGAAAAAAAGGGTTTAACACGTGGGAAAATTCGAATAATTACAAGTGACCAACCCTGTGGCCCCAAAAGAGGAGACCACGCCCAAGCACTAAGAAAAAGCACCCAAACCCAAGGGACTCATAGCCTCAACAAAAACCCGGGAGGAAAAACCCCATAAATGAAAAAATTTAAATTTTTTCCCCAGAATCGGAAGTCTAAAAAGGCGATGTGTCATTTTCCCAAAAGGGGATCTGCAGGGGGTTTACAGGGGAATTCGCCCTCAACCTAAAAGAGATGGAAAATTCCATTTACTGGGAAATCTACATCAATTTTTCTCCCCGAGTTAAAATTTCTTTTTTTCAACAACGCCTGGCTGGGCGAATCCCAGAAAAAAATTAAAAACCTTTTTTTTTTTGGAGCCCACTATTTTCCTTTAAAAAAGGAAGGAGGGGGGAATCAAAACCCCATTTTTGTTGGAAAAAAACTTTTCCCGCAGTCTCGTTCCCAAAGCACAGTAAAAAACATTCGCCTAAAAAAGGCTGCCAGTTTACTCCAGCCACACCAAAGGGCTTTGGGGCCCCAAAAGGGCAGTAAAGCTGCGGGCTCATGCGGAAAGGGCCAATATCGGGAACCCTACCAGAAACAAGGCCCGTAGTCAAATTGTTTTTAAAATTTTATTCCTTTTAAAATTATGGTTTTTGAGAGATTGCTGTCTTGCCAGCCTGTTGGGGGACCCTTTTTTCCCCATTTTTTTTTCCCCGTTTTTCAGCCGGTTACAGCAAACCCTCAATTCTTTTTTTGGAAAAATGAAATCCTCTCTCGGGAAGGTGTTCAGCAGGGGGACCCACTAGCTCCACTTCTTTTTTGTTTCAGAAAGAGAACTTCCAGCTATGGGGGCGGCTAAAACATCTGGCCCGGGATGATGGCATTTGGAGTTATTTAAAGAGTCCCTGGTAGGGGACCTACAACTGGTGAAAACACAGGGAGAAGATTTGGGGGATTTCATCCTCATCCCCCCAAAGTGGGGAAACCCTCCGGGGAACCGGGGAAAATAATCAATGCTGGGGAGAAGAATCCCCCCAGAAATTCTAAAGTTTGCTTATTCTCTCCCCCGGGAAAGGAAAAAGAAATCTTTATCCCCATGTTTGGTTCTGAAATTCCTCAAAAGGTGCCTTACTTTTCCAAAAGCCCCACTTACCCCTGAGGTGGGGCCCCCTTTTTTGACAACCCAACACTCGACGAATATGACCCCAACCTGAGGCCCCCCCTTTAAGAAGACACAAAAAACTGCCCATTAGGGGATGAGCAATGGTATCGGGGGCAACCCCCTCTCAGTGTGACTGGGAGGGATAGGGGTCCCGTAAACCCAAACGCATGTTCCCTTTACCTGCTTTTCTGCTTCGTGTTTGGCTTCCAGTGCTTTAGTCAAGCGGGATTTTTTCCCGAACGTTTGAGAGCGTGGTAGGGTTTCAAGCCCCCGGGGGTTTTACTAAAGCGGGATTGGGGGGAAACCCCCTTTTCAGTTTCCTCCAGTAAAACCAGCTCCCCCCAAAAAAAACGAAAAACGGTCCCACTGGGAAAAAAACCAATCATAAAAAAAAGGGGGGCCAAAACCAATTTTCCCCCAAACCCCCTTTCGGGAAAAGGACAAAGTCGCCCTCCGGGCAGTAAAAGGCACCAAAACTCAGGAGTTTTCCCTTTTTACTGTTGGCCAATTCCCCCTTTGGGGCACTCGACTAGCCCACAGGCCATTGGGAAATTGGTGTTGCTTTTCCCCCGCCGCCCCCATCCCCCCAAACCCAAGGGGTGTATTTGCGGCAGGGGCACCCTGATCAATTGGATTTCCCAGGGTTCCATTGCCCCCACCAGCAAAAGGGGAAGTATGCAGGCATGAGGGGGTCAATGACATCAAAAAGGGGAACCCTCGCCACAGCCCCGTTCCCCAAGCTCAAGGGGTCCCCCAAAATGCAGTTCTGGGGGAAGGGCCCAAAAGCGTCCTGAGGGACCCACATGTTTCCTTGGAAAGGGATGGAAAGAAATTTGCCTGGACTTACACCTGTGCCCCCCCAACATTGGCGGGAAAAAAAAATTTGCCTTAATCCGTGGGGAAGGGGGGTGGAGCTGTCAGCCCACGGGGAGCCCCGGGAAGACCCTGCAAATTGAAGACCTTCCCCCTTGTTTAAAATTTCACCCCAATGGGGTTTGGGAAACCCCCGGGGGAAGTTGAGGAAAAGTGTCCCTTAAAAAATTTCCTAAAAGAGTTTGGGAAAAAAAGCCCCACCCATAGAAAAAAAGGGGAACACGGGCGACCACTTCCTCTTTCGAAAACTAAATGTTGCGATCCAGAGGGGAAATTTGCCTGCAGCATTCGGGGAAAGGGGCCCCAACCCCCCGGGGGAGTGGACGAAGAAATTTCGAGAGTACCCCTCGGGAGTTACCTTTTGTTGTTTTATTTTCTGTTGTTTTTTTGTGAATTTTTGGGGCCAATTTTATTTTGTTTTTAAAAAAAAACATATTTGAAAAAAGGGGGTTTTTTTAGGAAAAAATTTCTAAAACAGTTTCAGAGGAAACCCTTGATTTTTTCCCTGAACAAAATTTTAAATTTTTTTCCCTTGAGGATGAGGGCCCCATGACAGGTTTCTAAAAAGGGGGTACCTCTCTTTTTTATATATATATATATTTATATATAAATCCTTATATACTTTTGCTTAAGGTTAAAAATTTAATGTGATGATCAGATTAGCTTACAAAAGAGCGCATAAATTTTTTTGGTACCACTTCTGTAAAAATTTAGGAAATTTGTGCATCAGTAAAAATTTGAGAGGCGGGCTTTAGAAAACCCCCCCCCCCCCCCCCCCCATTTAGCAGGTTCCCTAAAACCCAAGCTTTCTACCATAACTGAGTGTCGTGGTCGGGGCTAGTCAGAGTAACATTCGGGAACCCCAAATTTTTTTAAGCTGGGTTTGGTCAGCTCTTCAAAAGGGAAAGGTGGAAATAAAAACTAGCCTTACCCCAGGGTCTAAAAAGAGGCGGACCACTGCTTCAAACAGGGGGGCCGGGAAACGTTACATGCTCCAGCAAGGCCCCAACGTTTCCCCAATTTATTTTTCTCTCAAACCCTTTCCAACCAGTTTTATTTTATGACACTGTAAGTGACATGAAACCCGCTGCTCGGAAAAGACTAGGGGACCTCTAACTGCTTTTTTGGACAATGGGCAGCAGGTGGTCAGGGACAGCAAGATAGGGTGACTTGGGGCACGTCTCGCCCTGCCCAGTTCAGAACCCTGAGCTGGGAAAGTAACACCAGGGACCCCATTTAAATGCCCAAGTAAAAAATGGCAGCAAGTTTTAAGGGGGACTAACACGGGAGGTAAACCGGGTTTTCTGTTAGGTGAAAAGGGTTTAAAAAGACTACAAAATAGTTTCCATTTTTCTTGGGGATAATGAAACATTTACCAAATTTTTTTTCGTTTGGGCCTGGTGACGAGGGTTTTGGGACTGGGGGATCCGTCTGGATTTTTGGTCCTTTATAAATAAAATAGCCAGGGAGGGAAATAAGGGGGGATCCCCTACAACAAAAACCCCAAAATAAACTAACATCAATCTAGTTGAAGGAAAGTCTCCCAGTTTTCCAAACGTTCTACCAGTCAATGGGCCCCTTTTAAACTATGTCCGTAAATTTTCTTGATTTGAATACTTGTTTTAAAAAGATAAGCAGCTCCCTTTAACGGGTTTAAAAAACCCAGTGCAAAACCCAAGAAACGCTTGGCACAAGAGCCGGAGGTACCCAATTTAAATGGGGTTTTGGGAAAAAAAATATGTGGGGGAAAAACAAATTTAAAATCTATGGATATTAAAGGCTAGGGGGCACAAGAACCCCCTACAACCCCGATGACCGGTTTGATACTTGTGTCCAAACAAAAGACGATGTTGGAACCCCCAAAGAAGTTTTTTGTGAAAGGTTTTTTTAGTTATTAAGGAAGGGTCTCGACGGGGGAAGGAATAAAGGCTGCCCTAATTTTTTTTCCCCCCCGTAACATTAGCCTCCAAAAATGTGAAAATTTCACTAAATCCAAATTTGCTAATCAACAGGTAATGCCCATTCCCGGGGGGCACTAATATGATGGTGACCCGATCCTTCTTAACCCAAACCCCTCTTTTCCCCCAGTTCTAAAAAAATTTCACTACTACTAAAACCCACTACTACTAATTTTCTACTACTTCTACAAATACTATACTACAAACCCTCCTTGCAGCTTACCGATGAAATCCTGCCACTTTCCGCAATAACCCCGGCTAACATGCAAGGGTTTGGATCCCGACCCCCCGCCCCAGAAAACGAAAAAATTTACTTGCCGTGCATTTTAAAAAACCTAAAAAAAATGTTTACACTATAATTTTTTTAAGTGAGAAACATCACTTGGGGTTTTTTAAAAAAATGATGCAAAAGAAAAAATAATAATAACCCTTTAAAAAATTTTTACCCCTTTCCCCCCTTTTAGAAGTAATTTTTAAGGGAAAATGAAGGGGGGTAGTGGAGCTGAAGTGATCTTCTAGCAGTCACTAGCTCCCCTTGGTAGTGCACTCAGCTACACATTTAAGGGGCCCTGGTGATCCCCGGGTTAACCCGGGGGGCTTTCTAATACAAGTATGTCCCCTTTTCAGCCAAGGGCTGTAAATTTTAAACATGCTTGTAGAATTTTCATTTTAAAATTTTTATTTTAAAAAGCCGCAGCAGCAGAGCAGCTCAGGGGCAAAACCCGCGCGCAGCAGGGAGCAGCAGCAGCAGCAGCAGCAGCCCGCAAACGCACAGCACAGCACCCGCGCTTTAGCCCCCCCAAACCAGAGCCGCCGCAGCAGCAGCAGCAGCAGCAGCAGCAGCCCTATCATTATTTTACTGGGCCAACAGAAAAAATATTATGTTATTAAAAGATATGTTTTAAAGGGGGGGTTTTGGGTATTTTTGAAAGTGAATTTGGAAAAATAGAGGGGTTTTTTAAACTGGTCGTAGTTTTGGAGATAAATTTAAAAACTTAGCCTCAGTTAACAGGGAACTTAGTTTATAATTGTGTTTAGGGATATGTGTGACCCGTTTTTAATTTTCTGGGTAGTTAAATAATGATTATATTTTTATTATTAAATTTTTTTAATATTTAGCGAAGGGAGTTGTATCAAAAAATGATCCTTTACAAATTTTTATAAACAAGAATGTATTTTGTTTTCATTTTTTGATGAATAATCTTTTCAAAAAAACAAAAAAAAAGAAATTATTTTTTAAAAAAAAACCTTTTTCTTGCTTATTTCTGAGGGGGTTTTTGGTTTTTTGAATAAGAGTAGTCAAAGGGGTCCCTATATGGGGTTTCCCCAATCCGTGTAGAATTTTTTTGAGGTTTTAAAAATTCCCAATTAAGAAAAGGGTTTTAAACTGGGTGTGCCTTTTATGTGGTGGGGGAGTGAAAACCACCACCACGGGGTTTTTTATTTTTTGTATTTGGGGGAAGGTGAAAGGTTTTTATCGATTATATGAAAAAACAAAGTCAGCAAGGATCCCCTGGGGGCCCCATAGTGGGGCCCTTTTTCCATCCATTTTTACAACACTATCCCGACCTTCCCTTGGGCAGATTTGAAGAAACTCAGGGTTTAGGATGTAACACTGGTGAACCCGCATGGGGAAAGGGGAAAATTTATGTTAAAAATTTTTTTAACACCCCGCAGTTCTTTAGTAAGAAAATTAATGATCTGATACGGGGACGTCAGTCCCCGTCAAAGTGATCTGATACTGGGCGTCGTCTGTCAAAATGATTGGAAAAACGTGAAAGTCAAATCTGTCAAAGCAAGCCCCTCCGAACCTTTTTTGCATCCGACTAAAAGAAAAAGAACTGTCTACTAGAAGGGTAAAATAAAAATTAAAAAAGGACAAAAGATTTTTAAATTCCCTTTCCCTACTTCCCCAAGATGGAGAACTTGGCTACTGGCAGTAACATTCCTGGGCTTTTTCGAATGGGGACTTGGGAAAATCAAAACCCCCGAGATTGGAGGAGGGTTTTTAGACATCTCCATTTTGTATTTTAAAAACAAAAATGGAAAACCCAAAATGGGATCTCTTTCCCAATTGCTTGATCAACCAAAAACTGTGTTGATGAAACCAAACATGGGAAAAAAAAATCGTACAAGGTTTGCCCAAATACCCGGGGAATTTGGGGGTTTCTAAAATTAAAAAATTTTTTTCATTTTTTTCCCCTTTTTATTATATTTTATTTGACAAAGTGCCCTTTTGTATTTCCCCTTTAAACTGACTTTTGATAATTTTAAAAAATAATTTTTTAAAAGTGATTTTTTTAAATTAACCCCCCTAGATCAGCATAGTTTTTCCCCATTTTTATGTTTTTAAAAGGGACAAAACCAAAATATATAAAAAAATAGAGTCCAATTAAAACAAAACAATGATATATTTTGGGTTTAGATCACAACTTAAACCCATTTTCATTTGCCAGAAAATGATTGTTGACCCGTGAATTTTCTCGTGGGACAAGCTTTTCTCACTAGCTTTTGATGAAAAGGGTTTGCGACTTTCCCTTTTTTTACCAAACATTACCCTTTAGGGACCCTTCTGCTTTAAAATTTAAAAAGTACAATAATATCGATAACAACCAAAAAAAAAACAAAATTGCCCCAGTTTCAAACACTGAGACAGACATGAAAATGCTGTCCGCAACTGAACAGGAGCAGCTGACTTTTGGGGGCAGCTGATTGAGGGTCAGATAACGGTGTGGGCAAACTTTATTTGCAGGTCAAAATTTTAAAGTGTGGGTCAGCTGATGTGGGGTCAAATAACGGGGGTGTCGTGGGTGTGCGGGGCCGAAAAAAGTGTGGGTCAGCTGATGTGCGGGGCAGATAACGTGTGTGTCAGCTGATGTGCGGGGCAGATAAAAAAGTGTGGGGGCAGCTGAATGTGTTTGGGGAGGAAAAAATTGGGGTCCCCCCCGATGTGGGATGGGTAACGGTGGGGTTTTAGCCCGATTGCCCGGGGCAGCCGGGCGTATGGGTCAAACTGATGTGAGGGTCAGATGAAGTGGGGTCAGCTTATGTGCGGGGCAGAAAGGCTTTAATTTCAGTGATTGGGGTTTTTTCGCAGAGTTTTAAAAAATTGTTTTAGTGTTGCTTTCAAGCCCTTTAGCTTTTAACAGGGTTTTTGTCCAAGTTATTTATTTTCCTTTTATTTCCCTTTTGTTTATCTCCCAAAAATTTAGTTTTCCTTTTCTAGTTTTTTTGCACATCTTTGTGCAACATTTTGTTAATGTTTTTTGCAATTTTCCTTTTAGTCAAAAAACAGTCTCACTAACTGAATTTTTACTGAACTTTTGCACCAAAATTTTTTTGCCCAAATTTTTTATTAAGTATATATTTTTTCATGAAATATTTTGGTTTAAAATTTTTTTGCAAATGAAATTTTTTTTGTCTAAATAATTTTTTGCAGTTGTTTTTACATCTTCATAAAACATTTGTTGTTTTGTTTCATTTCATTTTTTTTTCACCCAAAATTAGTGTTTAACCCCATTCCCGCAAGTGGGTTTTTTGGCATTTCAAAAATTTTAATTTTTTGTCATCTGCAACCCCCTGGGCTGTGTCAAGGGGGTCTGCAATAATTCATGGGTTTTCCATTTTAGGATCAATTTTTAGCATATACAATTTTTGTATTGTTTTATGCAGTAGCTTTTTCAATTTTTTGGTTGCAACATTTTTCTTTTCTAACTGTAAAAGGGGATGGGACCAGGGAGAAAAAATTAAAAAACTATTTATATTCCTAAAGTTTATTATGTTCAAAATTTTTTTATAGCGGGGGGTTGGGTTTTTTTCAGCCGGACCGGGTGGGGGGGGGAGAACATTTTTGTTACGTAGTCTGTGTTTCATTATTACCTTACAACTATAACATGGTGCGAGGATGAATCATCAAGTCAAGGGTTGTGAGCCGCGGGGATTTACTGGAGCCCAGGACGTTGCAGCAGAGCTGTGAATTGAAAGATTTTAAACAGCAGCAGCAACAAGTAGGAAAAACATGGGGGCGGCGTCTAGAAAGGTTGGATCCTATGGAAAATTTATAAGGGGGTTACCTGTATGAACTCAACATTACATTCTACAAATAATCTCATTGGAAGGCGACAGTCATACTTTTTTACAGTAGTCATCCCTTGTAGACGTGTGAGAAAACTTTAAACCACCCCCGGTTGCTCCAAGTGCCCTTCTACCTCAAAAATCTTCCCCTATCTACCTAGCCCGTATAGAAATGGATAGCACCCACAAACAGCGCTTTAATAGTTTTGGGCGTATGGATTATATTTACTGACTGAAGGAAAAGGTGGGGTGGGTTACACACATATTAAACCTCAGGGGAAAAAATTTATAATCCCACCATTTACCAGATTTTCTCTTGGGTCATGGGGGACGTTTGTAGCACCCCCCAACACCTGTCCCATTATAACAAATAACTGGCCTATAGTCTGCTATAACTAAAAGGGGACTTAAAATGTGGGGGGGAGGAGGTCGCATTCCCTTTTATGTTTATTTTCCCCCTGAGATCCCGATATCCTGCCCCTGAAACGGACCTTTTTCCAACGGTTATATTCACTTTGGGTTTTTCCCGTTTAAAAATTCGTGACTCTTAGAAACTCCCCTATCCTCCGGACAGGAAACTGAGGTTAACATTGCTCACTCACGGGAATGGGGCCCTTTACATAAGAACATAAAACATAAAAAGGAGGAAACGAGGAGGCCTGGGTTGGCCCCTATAGGGAGGTCCCTTACAATTCAAACCCACTAAAAAACATTTTCCCAACCCCCCAATTTTTTTGCTAACCAAAAAATAAACTCTGTGTGCAAGCCCACTCAAATCAACCCCTCCCCCTCAGTAAATTTTCCAAACCAAATTTGAAACTACCCAAAGTCCTAGCCTCAATAACCCCCCTGGGAGACTGTTCCACTCACAACTACCCTATTTCCAAACCAATACTTTCCCAGTCCTTCTAAATTAAACTTTTCTAATTTAAATCCTTATGCGGGTTCCTCTTGGAGAGAATCCTCAAACCTTTTTAATATCCCCTTTTTTAATCCATTTTTCCACTTAACACTTTGATCAGGTCTCCCCTCATTCTTTGTTAAAAAGGAATGAACTTAAAATCTTCAAACTTTCTTTATAAGGAAGATTTCTAATGCTATGTATTATTTTTCATCCAAACCGAATTTTTCTAACGAAATTTTTTCCCTTCGAATATGGAGACCAGAAATTTAGCTGATAATCTAGGTGGGCCTTACAAAAAGATGTATAAAAACTGCAGTATAACCCCTGGACTTCTGTTGCTTTCACTTCTTGATATAAATCCCAGTAATGTATTTGCCTTATTACGTACGCTTAGGCATTGCTGTCTTGGTTTAAGGTTGCTGCTCACCATAACCCCCAAGTCCTTTTCGCAATCTGTATGGCTAAGTTCTACATCATTTAACTTATAAGTACTAGGGTTATGGACACTCCCGAGCTTCAGAACCTGCGTTTATCTACATTGAACTGCATCTGCCACTTTTCTGACCAAGAATGGAGTTTGTTTAAATCCTCCTGAAGTTCCATAACATCTACGTTTGAATCAATTATCCTACCTATCTATCTTTGTGTCATCGGCGAATTTGCTCATATCACTAGTAATTCCCTCATCAAGATCATTGATATATATTATAAACAACAACGGGCCCAAGACTGATCCCTGTGGAATGCCACTTGTTTCAGATCCCCACTCGGATTTAACCCCATTTATGGACACTCTGCTTCCTGTCTGTGAGCCATGACTCGATCCACGAGAGCACTTTTCCCCCAGTGCCATGAGCTGCCACTTTCTTTAACAGTCTATGGTGCGGAACTCTATCAAAAGCCTTACTAAAATCTAAGTAAATAATATCAAATTCTTTATCGTGGTCAACAGCCTCAAAAGCTTTACTGAAGAAAGTTAATAAATTAGTTAGACAAGACCGGCCTCTTGTGAATCCATGCTGAGTATGATTAATCAAGCTATGCTTATCGAGATGGTTTCTTATAATCTCAGCTATAATTGACTCTAGTAATTTGCCTACAAATGAGATCAGGCTTATTGAGCGGTAATTTGACGGTAACGACTTGTCCCCTGTTTTAAAAATAGGAATTACATTACCCATCTTCCACATATCAGACACTACACCTGTTTGAAGAGATCAATTAAAAATATTAGTTAATGGTTCACAGAGTTCCATTCTGCATTCCTTAAGAACCCTTGAAAAAAGCTCATCAGGACCCGGCGACTTATTTTGCTTCAGTCGGTCTAATTGTTTCATAACCTTTTCACTAGTGACTGTGATGTTACATAATTTATCTTCTTCAGGCCCACTATAAAAATTAATTACTGGAATATTGTTAGTGTCTTCCTGTGTAAAAACCGAGATAAAATAATTATTTAAAATCGAGCACATTTCATTCTCCTTGTCAGTAAGATGCCCATAGTTATTTTTAAGGGGACCTATCTTATCTCTAACTTTTGTTCTATAGACCTGGAAAAAACTTTTTGGGTTAGTTTTAGAATCCCTAGCAACTTTAATTTCATAGTCCCTTTTAGCTTTTCTTATTCCCTTTTTAACGTCCCACTTAATGTCAATATACTGATTAATAAGATGTTCCTCACCTCTTTTGATACGCCTATAAATTCCCTTCTTATGCCCTAGTAGATATTTCAGCCTATTATTCATCCATTTTGTGTTATTTCTATTTGATCTAATTTCTTTATACGGGATAAACGTTCTTTGAGCAGCATGTATAGTGTTCAGAAAACTGTCATATTGATAGCTCTCTTCGTTACCCCAGTCAACAGATGATAAGTGTTCTCTAAGCCCATCGTAATCTGCTAAGCGAAAATCTGGGACTGTTACTGAGTTAACCCTACTATCGCACTTCCATTCAATGCTAAATGTAATTGATTTGTGGTCGCTAGCACCCAGTTCCTCTGAAATTTCTAAATTATTAACAAGGGATTCATTGTTTGCCATAACTAAGTCAATCAGGTTATTCCCCTTGTAGGTTCTGTCACAAACTGCTTCAAAAAACAATCCTGAACTACTTCTAAGAAGTCGTATGATTCTAAATCCCCAGTCAAGAAATTCCAATCAATATGACTAAAGTTAAAGTCTCCTAGAATTACTACATTATCGTGCCTTGTGGCCTTAACAATTTCCTCCCATAGTAGTCTCCCTTGGTCCCATCTAAGTTTGGGGGACGGTATATCACACCTAAAATCATTTTTCATGCCCCTCGAAAATTTTTATCCAAAAAAAGACTCTTT
>NW_026507419.1:0-44944 GCF_026875155.1 Cherax quadricarinatus
ATATGGGGTTGCGGGGGTCGATTCATATCCTCCCCCGCCTCCACTTTCGATACTAATTCACTCTCCCCCTGCTCCTGATATTTGTCATACTCTTCTTAAAGTTATTTATGGAACTTGCTTCCACTACTTCACTCTTCAGATTATTCCAGTTCCTGACAACTCTAAGACAAAAGAAATATTTCCCTAACACCCCAAATGACTCATCTGGTTTTCAGTTTCCAATTGTGTCCCCTTGTTTCTGTATCCCATCTCTGAAACATTCGATCCTTGTCCACCTTGTTAATGGCTCTTAGTATTTTATATGTTGTTATCATGTCCCCTCTATCCCTCCTATCCTCTAGTGTCATCATGTTGAGTTCCCTAACCTCTCCTCATCAGACTACCCTCAGTTCCGGGACTAATCGTGTTGCAAATTTTTGCACTTTCTCCAATTTCGTGACTGTTTGACTAAGTGAGGGTTCCATACTGGCGCTGCATGTTCGTATAGGCCTTACGTACACTGTGTACAATGTCATGAATGACTCCTTACTCAGATGTCTAAACGCCAATCTCAGGTTTGCCAATCTCCCATATGCTGCAGCAGTTATTTGATTGATGTGTGCCTCAGGGAACATGTTCGCTATAATGCTTACCCCAAGATCCTTTTCTTTAACTAACGTTTGCAGCTGTTGGTTTCCTAACCTGTACTCCGTCTGCGGTCTTCTGTGTCCTTCCCCAATTTTTCATGACCTTACACTTACTGGGGTTAAACTCCAGGAGCCATTTGTCCGGACCATACTTTAGTTTTCCAGATCCCCTTGTAACTTAACGATCCTCGCCCACTTGCATTCTCCTCATCAGTTTCAAAATCATCACGAACAGTGACACTCTGAATCTATTCCTTCCACCATGTCATTCACGTATATAAGAAACACACCGGCCTAGGACTGAACCTTGGGGAACCCACTCGACACATTCGCCCACTCCGACACTTCAGCACGTACCAACACACGTTGTTTCCTTCCTGTCAGGTATTCCTGGTCCATTGCAGTACTTTCCCCGTTATTCCTGCCTGCTTTCTAATTTTTGCACCAGTCTGTTGTGTGGTACTGTGTCCAAAACCCTTCTTGCAGTCCTAAAAAAAATGCAATCTACCCATCCCCTCTCTCCTGTCTTACTTCTGTTACCTTATCGTAGACTCAAGTAAATTTGTGACACAGGATTTCCCATCTCTGAAGCCGTGCTGACTGTCATGTATAAGCCCCAAACTTTTCAATGTTTCCACTGCTTTACCCTGATAATCTTTTCCATGACTTACATACTATACAAGTCAGTGACAACTGGTCTGTAGTTTAATGCTGCCTGTCTGTCCCCTTTCTTAAAAATTGGAACTACATGTGCTGTCTTCCACGCCTCAGGGAACTGCCCTGTTTCGATAGATTTACTGAAGATTGCTGCTAGCGGCACACACAGTTCCTCTGCTCCCCCTAAGTATCCATGGAGATATGTTATCTGGGTCTCACCGCCTTTGAGGTATTGAGTTTCGTCCTTAGCAGTTTCTTTACTTCTAACGTTGGTTATGTTACGTGCCAGCGCCTGCGTGCACCCTAACCTCCACAGTTTGCTGAAGCTTTCCTGACTCTATTGTGAAATACTTCTCTAAAGTCTTTGTTTAGTTCATCACATACTTTCTTGGTCCACTCTCGTCAAGCTCCCCTCCTTCTTTCCTCAGTCTGATTACCTGTACTTGAAACTGTTGTTTATCTCCAATGTGACTGTAATAACAACTTGGTTCTAG
Organism: Cherax quadricarinatus; assembly: GCF_026875155.1. Classification (NCBI taxonomy): domain Eukaryota; kingdom Metazoa; phylum Arthropoda; class Malacostraca; order Decapoda; family Parastacidae; genus Cherax; species Cherax quadricarinatus. The sequence goes on from NW_026507419.1 coordinate 1,778, forward strand.
ATTGGCTTTGATGCTATGTCGTTCGCGTATTGCCTCTGGGCCTCTCTCCTTATCCCTGTATGTTCAGTTTCTGGTTCTTCTGCTCAGCTCTTTGTTTTCTTGAGTCCTTGCCTCTATACCTTTCCACAGCTCCTAGCACACTTGGCTTTGGCCTCTTTACCCTCAATGAAACCTATGGCTCCCACTTCTGGTCTTGCCATTTTTTTCTGTTGCCCTTTGGTATGACCTTTCCCTCTGCTCCCTGCACTATGGTTACTATTTCCATCATTTCATTTAACTGTCTTTCCATCAAGTTCTCTTTTCCCACTCAGCACTTCATGCAGGAAACTTCTCATTCCTATGTATTCCCGTTTTTTTGGAAGTTTTGGTTCTCGCTATGTTCTCGTGTGTGTGGGTGGTGTGTGTGTGTGTGTGTGTGTTGTGTGTGTGTGTGTGTGTGTTACTCAACTAGTTTGTACTCACCTAGTTGAGGTTGCGGGGTCGAGTCCGAGCTCCTGGCCCCGCCTCTTCACTGATCGCTTACTAGTCACTCTCCCTGAGCCGTGAGCTTTATCGTACCTCTGCTTAAAGCCTATGTATGGATCCTGCCCACTACATCGCTTCCCCAAACTATTCCATCACTTACTGACTACTCTGTGCTGAAGAAAACTTCCTAACATCCCGGTGATTCATCTGTGTCTTTAGCTTCCAACTGTGTCCCCTTGTTACTGTGTCCAATCTCTGGAACATCCTGTTTTTGTCCACCTTGTCAATTCCGCTCAGTATTTTGTATGTCGTATCCATGTCCCCCCTATCTCATCCTGTCCTCCAGTGTCCGTCCGGTTGATTTCCTTTAAACCCTCCTCGTAGGACAACCTCTTAGCTCTGGGACTAGTCTTGTTTGCAAACCTTTGCCACTTCTCTAGTTTCTTTACGTGCTTGGCTAGGTGTGGGTTCCAAACTGGTGCCGCATACTCCAATATGTGGGCCTAACGTATACGGTGTACAGGGTCCTGAACATTTCCTTAATAAGATGTCGGAATGCTGTTCTGAGGTTTGCTAGCGCCCATATGCTTGCAGCAGTTATTTGGTGAAAAAAAAATGTGCGCTCAGGAGATGTGCCTGGTGTTATAACTCAACACCAAATCTTTTTCACTTTTAGTGAGGGTTTGTAGTCTCTGACCCCCAAAAAAATAAAAAAAAACACCCCTAGACTGTACTTCCGCCTGCGGCCTTTTTGCCCTTCCCCATATCATCATGACTTTGCACTTGGTGGGATTGAACTCCAGAGCCAATTTGCTGGACAAGTTTCCTGGCAGCCTGTCCAATCCCTTTGTAGGTTCTGCCTGGTCTTGACGATCGAGTGTATTCTTCTCATCAACTTCACGTCCTCTGCAAACAGGGACACCTCAGAGTCTATTCCTTCCGTCATGTCGTTCACAAATACCAGAAACAGCACTGGTCCTAGGACTGGACCCTGCGGGACACCCCGCTGGTCACGTAGGTGCCCACTCCTGAACACCTCGCCACGTACCATGACTCGCTGCTGTCTTCCTGAACAAGTAATCCCTGATCCATTGGTAGTTGCCTTCCCTGTTATCCCTCTTGGTCCTCCAGTTTTTGCACCAATCTCTTGTGTGAACTGTGTCAAACGCCTTCTTGCAGTCCAAGAAAATGCAATCCACCCCACCCCTCTCTCTCTTGTCTTACTGCTGTCACCATGTCATAGAACTCCAGTAGTTTGTGACACGGATTTCCCGTCCTGAAAACCATGCCTGGGGCTGCTGTGAATGAGATCATTCCTTTCTAGGTGTTTCCACCACTCTTCTCCTGATAATCTTCTCCAGGATTTTGCATACTATACATGTCATGACACTGGTCTGTAGTTTAAATGCTTCATGTCTGTCTCCTTTTTTTAAAGATTTGGGACTACATTTGCTGCCTCCCATGCCTCATCAATCTCCCTGTTTCTATAGATGTATTGAAAATATTGTTGTTAGGGGTAACACATAGCGCCTCTGCTCCCTCCCTCAATTACCCATGGGGAGATGTTATCTGGCCCATTGCCTTGTGAGTTCTAGCTCACTCAGAAGCCTCTTCACTTCTTTCCCCGGTTGTGTGCACTGGTGTCCAGACACTTGTGTGTCCCCCACCACTCCGTCTTTCTGGAGTCCCTTGCTGTCTCCTCTGTGAACACTTCTTTTGAATCTCTTGTTGAGTTTCTCACATACTTCCCGTCCATTCCTGTGTCTCCCTCCTCCTTCCTCCTTAGCCTGATTACCCTGGTCCTTGACTGTTTGTTTTCCTCCTGATTGGCTGTACAACAGTTTCGGGGTCAAGATTTGGCTTTCGCTGCTAGGTCATTTTCAATTGTCTTTGGGCCTCCCTTCTTATCTGTGCATATTCATTCTGGCTCTACGACTGTCTCCTTATTCTCCCCTGGTCCTTTAGCCTTCTATATTTTTCTTCCATCCATACACACTTGGTTTTTGCCTCCCTGCACCTTTGGTAAACCATGGGCTCATCCTGGTCTTTTTCATTGACTCCTGTTACCTTGGGTACAAACTCTCCTCAGCCACCTAGCATTTATTGCTACATATCCATCATCTCATTAACATGGTTTCCACTGCCAGTTCTCTGTCCCACTGAACCCAGTTCAGGTATTCCTCATTCCTGTGTATCCCCTTTTCTTGTAGTTTGCTTTCTTCGTCCGGGCCTTCCGCTTCTCCCTCCACTTGTAGCTCTACTGTGTATTCGAAGCTTACAACCACATGGTCACTGCCCCAAGGGGTCTTTCATAGTGATGTCCTCGATATCTGCACTACGAAGGTGAATACTAAGTCCAGCCTTGCTGGTTCATCCTCTCCTCTCTCTCTTGTAGGTCCCCTTACGTGTTTGGTACATGAATTCTCCAGTACCAACCTCCATCATCTTAGCCCTCCAAGTATCTGGCCCCATGTGGGACCAAGTTCGCCCAAAGTCTATACTCCTTGTGGTTAAAAGTCACCCATGATCAGGAGCTTTGCCCTGCATGCATGAGCTCTTCTGGCCGACCTCTAGCCAGTGTGTCAACCATATCGCTCTATTGCTCTCGTCGTACTCTTGCTTGGCCTCCTGCTGTTCTGGGGTGGGTTATAATCACTGCTATTACCACCTTGGGACCTCCAGAGTGAAGTGTTCCCACTATGTAATCACTTTTCCTTCTCCCTATCTTCTCTCTCCACTCATCAAAATTCCAGCGATTTTTGATCAGCAACGCCACTCCTCCACCCCACCCTGTTCCCTCCGTCTTTCCTCAGGATTTGGTATCCCGTGGAAAGATGGCATCTGTTTATCATACCAGTAAGCTGGTTTCTGTGAGAGCAATGTGTCCGGGATCTTCTTTTGACTCTTTTCTTGCCACTCCTCCCACTTATTTGTTATTCCATCAGCGTTTGTGTACCATACCTTCATTTTCCTTTCCACACTGTGGTTGGGGGGCCTGTGAGGGTGGGAGACCTGGTGGCATAACTGTGGGGGTTCTATAGCTTGGTTGTTGGTGGAGCTGTGGTATGGATTGTAGGGTGTTGTTGGTATGGTGTGATAGGTGTGTGGTTCGAGAGTAGTTGTGTGTGTGCCTTGCCCTTGCTATTCTGTCCGCTCTGACTGACCTCATCTGGTTCCCTCCTTGTCCTCTTTTCCTAGCCCCTTTCGCTTTTTGTCCTCTCCCTCAGCGCTGTCGTTCTGATTTTTGTTCTGGTCCTGTCTAGGACACCCTCGTTTACTCTTCCGAGTATTTCAATCGTGTTTTCTCTTGAGGATCCTGTTCATGCACTGTCTCCGTCCCTGAGAATCTGCTTGATTGTCGGTTCCCTCACCTTCGAGTACCCCCCTATTCTCTGAAAATTTACAATCTCGTCCTCTCTTCTTCTGGTGAGGTTGGGACGGGTATGATTTCTCAATCTCCTTCCTTTCTCTTTCTTTCTTCCTGCTTCCTTTCAGTGGTGTCCTTTCGTCTCTCTCCCTGAAGCCCATGGATAAACACCGAATTTTGGCCCTTTCTTTCCTCGCATTGCCTCACCCTCTGTGGCTCTGGATCCTGCTGTGTGTGGTCAGTTTCTCCCTTGATTTTTCCAGGGCTCTTGATAGCCTTGTTTGTGCCTCAGCATTCGACCTATCACCCTCTCCATCTGCAACCAGTTGATCTTCCCTTTTCACTCCTTGGTCCTCCTTGGCAGATTGGATGTGCCTTAAGCAAAATTCATAATTCCTTCCTTCCTGTTCTGAGCCTCGCAGCTCATATCTGTGGTCTTCTCTGGTCACTGCCCCTGTAACTCGCTCCAGCCCCTATTTATCTCAACTTCTAGACCTTATCTTGGCTACTGCAGTTTTCAGACTTGTGCCTCCCAATTCTTTGTCTCCTTCTCCAACCACCTTTCCAATTTTCACAAGAGAGCTCTTTGGTTTCTTTCTCCATTTTTTTCAGAAAGCTCTCCTAATTTTCACTCCCCACTCTTGTCCATCCTTTTCCACAGCTCCTCCATCCACTCATCCCTACCCGACCATTCTCATCTGATCCTTGGGTCCTCGAGTCCCCACCTCTATTTTTTTTTTTTTTTTTTTTTTTTTTTTTTTTTAAGAGTAGAGAGGGAGAGTTAGAAGGGAAAATGGGGACAGAGAGAGCAGAGAGAGAGAGAGCAAGAGAGAGAGAGAGCAAGAGAAAGAAGAGCAGGAGAGAGAGAGAGCAAGAGAGAGAGCAAGAGAGAGAGAGAGAGCAAGAGAGAGGAACAAGAGAGAGAGAAGAGAGCAAGAAGAGAGAGCAAGAGAGAGAGAGAGAGCAAGAGAGAGAGCAAGAGAGAGAGAGAGCAGAGGGGAGATAGCAAGAGAGAGAGGAGAGCATAGAGAGCGAGCAAGAGAGAGAGAGACAAGAGAGAGAGGAGCAAGAGAGAGAGCAAGAGAGCAGAGAGAGCAAAGAGGGAGAAGAGCAAGAGAGAGAGAGAGAGCAGAGAAGTCGAGAGAGAGCAAGAGAGATAGGAGCAAGAGAGAGAGAGAGCAAGAGAGAGAGGTGAGCAAGAGGAGAGAGAGAGCAAGAGAGAGAGAGAGCAAGAAGAAGAGCAAAAGAAGAGAGAGAGAGCAAGAGAGAGAGAGAGCAATAGAGAGAGAGAGCAAGAAGAGAGAGAGAGAGCAAGAGAGAGAGAGAGCAAGAGAGAGAGAGCAAGAGAGAGAGCAAAGAGAGAGAGCAAGAGAGAGAGAGAGCAAGAGAGAGAGAGAGATCAAGAGAGAGAGCAAGAGAGAGAGAGAGCAGAGAGAGAGAGAGCAGGAGAGAGAGAGAGCAATAAGAGGAGAGAGCAAGAGAGAGAGCAAGAGACAGAGAGAGAGCAAAGAGAGAGCAAGAGAGAGAGAGATAGAGCAAGAGAAGAGAGCAAGAGAGAGAGAGATGAGCAAGAGGGAGAGAGTAGCAAGAGAGAGAGAAGAGAGAGCAAGAGAGCAGAGAGAGCAAGAGAGAGGAGAGCAAGAGAAGAGAGCAAGAGAGAGAGAGAGCAAGAGAGAGATAGCGAGAGAGAGAAGAGCAAGAGAGAGAGCAAGAGAGAGAGAGAGAGCAAGAGAGAGGAGCAAGAGAGGAGAGAGAGCAAGATAGAGAGAGAGAGCAAGAGAGATGATGAGCAAGAGAGAGAGAGCGCAAGAGAGAGAGAGACAAGAGAGAGAGAGAGCAAGGGAATATAAGAGCAAGAAGAGAGCAAGAGAGAGAGCCAAGAGAGAAGAGAGCCAAGAGAGAGAGAAAACAGCAAAAGAGAGAGAGAGAGAGCATGGAGAGAAGAGAGAGCAGAGAGAAGAGAGAGAGCAAGAGAGAGAGAGCAAGAGAGAGAGCAAGAGAGAGAGACGATCAGAGAGAGAAGAGCAAGAGAGAGAGAGAGCAAGAGAGAGAGAGAGAGAGAGCAAGAAGAGAGCACAAGAGAGAGAGAGAGCAAGAGAGAGAGCGAGAGAGAGAGAGAGAGCAAGAGAGAGAGAGAGAGAGAGAGAGAGAGTGAGAGAGATAGAAGAGAGAGAGAGGGAGGGAGGGAGGGAGGGAGGTAGGAGGGAGAAAGTAAGGCAAATAGGGCGAGAAGGGGGAAAGAGGGGGGAGATGGAAGAGCGAGAGGGGAGAGAGGCTAGGGGGGGAAGAAGGGAGGATGGGAGAAAAGGAAGGGGAGAGATAATGGAGGGGACAGATGTTGAGGGGGGAGATGTTAGAGGGGGGGAGGTGTTAGAGGTAAGAGTGTTAGAGGGGAAAGATGGGAGAGGGAATAGAGAAGAAGAGATAGGTAGAGAGAGAGATATAGGTAAGAGTGAGGAGGTAGAGATAAGTCCACTTAGTGCAGAAGAGGGGGGGGGGGAGGAGAAAGGTTCAGATGGTCAGTTCTCAGGAAGGTTCAGATGGTCAATTCTCAGGCGGGTGAAATCCTGTGTATGTGTGTTTGCGTGGTACTACAGCTTACAAGTGCTTGTTCCTGTGTGCGTATGTGTGTGTGAATGTGTGTATTTGTTGTGTGTGTAGTGTGTGTGTGTATGTGTGTTTGTATGTGTGTGTATGTGGTGTGTGTGTGTGTGTATGTGTAATGTGGTATGTGTATGTGTATGTGTGTGTGCGTGTGCTGTGTGTGTGTGTTGTGGTGTGTGTGTGTGTGTGTGTGTGTGTGTGTGTGTGTGGCGTGGCCCCCACTTCTAAGTATTCATACGGCTTAATAAATACCGGTAGATACCAGTAAATTCTAAAAACTGCCAACAGTGATCTTAGCACTTATCACTTCTACTTATAAAACACAAGTAATTAGGCGTAAAATTTATCTTGTCCTGAGCTTCTAGGAGGAGGTGCTGACCCTCACTAGGCTTCCCCGCTATGCTGCACCTCGCTAGTCAACCCCATGATCACCTTATCTATGCTATTACCTGCTCTAATTCTTCAGGTAATAGCTTGCAGGAGTGATTGACCAAATCTAACAGTGACTCAAGGCCGGATTTAGGGACCCCCCAAAAACAACCCCAACAGGTGAGTATACTTAAGCCTGGCAGTATGCGATGACAATTGCCAGATTGCTGATGACGTAGCCTTCTATCACTATTTTGAAAAAAATCTTCACACTGTGATCTTTATAACCGTATATGCTCAGGCAATCCCGCGTCCCTCAGTGTCACTTTAAGATATAGGGGAGTACACTTCACTTATATTGGAATACACTTCACATTCGGTGTTACACTTTATACGTAAATGTCAGACAACTGTTGTGACGCACTGATTCCAGCAGGCCTAAATGCCACTTTCCCTTGTTTATATATTTTATTTTTTCCCTTTCTGCTTTTGCTTATTAATTATTTCACTCTCACTTATGATGCCCCACATTCACATTTTATCCAATCTCTCGAAATTCTTGAAACACCCGCTCCACACTCACTTGAATCTTTGTATATTGGGGGGGTTTGCGGGGTAGCAAACAGAAGCCTAATATCCACTACGGGGGTGGGGGGGGTCACGTGTAATATTAAAAGATTTCAGGCTCCTCTCGACTTTTTTTAACTAATACTCTGGTTATCACTCTAGATTGTTTCATCTGACGTTGTCACACCGCTGATTACTGTTCTAACAGATGTTGCACGCCTAAAAACCACTAAATCCTCGGAGCCTTGTACCCACGTCTGCTGAACTGACTTGTGGTGTGTGTGTGTGTGTGTGTGTGTGTGTGCGCGCATCAGCGTGTGTGTATACCAAATCCGTATGGTTATTTAGCATAAAGTGTTGTGAGGATCGATCCTCCTCCGCCAGTGGAGAACAGAACACCCTTCGTCTCTGTACTCACCAAATTGTACTACAAGTTCGAAAAGATTGTGGGAAAACGTCATGATAAGCTGTATAAATTAGACTCTAAGTGGATCTTCACTTGTGTCTCTACTTAACTTGTGGCTCGTTAATACTGATAATATCAATAATATTTGAGAATTAAAAGAACCAAAATTATTTAGTTAATATTACGTAATAAATAAATCCTCCCCTTAAATATTAAGAAAAAAAGAAACCTTAACATCCGCTCATATATCCAATATTTCAGCAAGATTATACATCCAAGAGGTATAATATTTCGGTGTACATGTGCTGAGAGCTTATTTAAAACCCTGCTTTAAGGTTAAAAGATTCCTCACTGGTGGCGAACAAGTGACGTTAAGTCTTAATAGCCCTAAGTGTAAGAGCCCAGGCTTTAAGTCCAATTTAACCGACCAGTATTTTACAGCTAATAATGAATGCTTAACTTATTCTTCTACTTGCAGGTAGGCAGAGTAATATCCAGGCAGAAAGGCAAATAAATATATCCTGTAGATTCAGACAGACTATCAACTCAAGAACTCCAGGTATACACTGAGTTTAAAGGAAATTGGTTTGGAAGTTAACTAGGCTGGTGAAGTGCGTCCTGCACATCACAAACCCACGATTAAAAAGTTATACAAATATCTTGTAGCTATGCAGTGTAACATAATTTGTTGTAGTTATATAAACGTAAATATCATCATTGCTAATTTACTTAAGTTTTTGAAAAGGATTTTAATATGAAATAGTTATAAAAATGTAATTTTGATAACTACTGCTTGTTTGTCAACACCTGCAACGCTACACTCCCTGCCCATGTCAACAACTGTACTGCTAACAACTCCTGCCCATGTCAACGCTGCACTGCTACACTCATGCCCATGTCAACGCTGGCACTGCTACCTCCCACTCCTGCCCATGTCAAACGCTGCACTGCTACACTCCTGCCGATGTCAACGCCTGCGCTGCTACACTCCTGCCCATGTCAACCGCTGCACTGCTACACATCCTCCCATGTCAACGGCTGCAATGCTAAAACTCCTGCCCAGCAACGCTGCACGGCCACACTCCCTGCCCATGTCAACGCTGCACGGCCACACTCCTGCCCATGTCAATGCTGCACGGCCACCACTCCTGCCCATTCAACACTGCACTCCACACTCCTGCCCATGTCAACGCTGGCACGCTACACTCCTGCCCATGTCAACGCTGGCGCTGCTACACTCTGCCCATGTCAACCTGCACGGCCAACACTCCTGCCCATGTCAAACGCTGCACGGGCACACTCTGCCCATGTCAACGCTGCACGGCCACACTCCTGCCCATGTCAACCTGCCCACGGCCACACACCTGCCCATGTCAACGCTGCAGCGGCTCTAGTGAACACTCCTGCCCACGTCAACGCTGCACTGCTATACTCCTGCCCTACCCACGTCAACGCTGCAACGGTCACACTCCTGCCCATGCAACGCTGCAACTGCTACACTTCTCCTGCCCATGTCACGCTGCACTGCTACACACTCCTGCCCATGTCAACGCTGCACGTCACACTCCTGCCCATGTCAACGCTGCACTGGCTACACACAGTCCAGCCATGTTCAACGCTGCAACGGTCACAACTCCTGTGCCCATGTCAACGCTGCGCTGCTACATTCACTCCTGCCCATGTCAACGCTGCACTGCTACACTCCTGCCCATGTCAACGCTGGCCACTGCTACACAACTTCCCCCCCTGCCATGTCAACACTGCCTGCTACACTCCTGCCCATGTCAACGCTGCACTGCTACAACTCCTGCCATGTCAACGATGCACTGCTACACTCCTGCCCCATGTCAACGCTGCACTACTACACTCCTGCCCATGTCAACACTGCGCTGCTACACTCCTGGCCCATGGCAACACTGCGCTGCTACAACTCCAGCCCATGTCTCAACGCTCTGCACTGCTACACTCCTGCCCCATGTCCAACGCTGCCTGCTACAACTCCTGCCCATTGGGTCAACGCTGCACGGGTCACACTCCTGCCATGTCAACGCTGCACTCTACACTCCTCCCATGTCAACGCATGCACGTCCACTCTGCCCATTTCAACGCTGCACTACTACACTCCCTGCCCATGTCAACGCTGCACGGTCACACTCCTGCCCATGTCCAATTAGCTGCCTGCAACACTCTGCCCATGTCAACTCCCAACGCTGCACTGCTACAGCTCCTGCCCATGTCAACGCTGCAACTGCACACTCCTCCCATGTCAACACTGCGCTGCTACACTCCTGCCCATGCAACACTGGCGCTGCACAACTCCTGCCCATGTCAACGCAGCAGTCAAACCTCCTGCCCATGTCCAATGCGATCACTGGCTACAACTCCTGCCCATGGTCAACTCTGCGCTGCTAACACTCCTGCCAATGTCAACACTGCGCTGCTACACTCCTGCCCATGTCAACGCTGCACTGCTACACTCCTGCCCATGTCAACGCTGCACTGCTACACTCCTGCCCATGTCAACACTGCGCTGCTACACCCTGCCACATATCAACGCTGCACTGCTACAACACCTGCCCAAGCAAACCTGCACTGCAACACTCCTCCCATGTCAACACTGCTCTGCTACAACACCCTGCCATGTCAAACGCTGCACTGCACACTCCTGCCCATGTCAACGCTGCGCTGCACACTCCTGCCCATGTCACAACGCTGCACTGCTACACTCCTGCCCATGTCAACGCTGCACTGCTACACTCCCTGCCCCATGTTCAACGCTGCACGCTACTACTCCTGCCCATGGTCAACACTGCGCTGCTACACTCCTGCCCATGTCAACGCTGCACTGCTACACTCCTCCCATGTCAACACTGCGCTGCTACACTCCTGCCCATATCAACGCTGCGCTGCTACAACTCTGCCATGTCAACGCTGCACTGCTACACCTCCTCCCATGTCAACCTGCACTGCTACACTCCTGCCCATGTCAATGCGCACTGCACACTCCTGCCCATGTCAACCCTGCGCTGCTACACTCCTGCCCATTCAACGCTGCACTGCTAAACTCCTGCCCATGTCAACACTGCGCTGCTACCTCCTGCCATGTCCAACGCTGCACTGCTACAACTCCTTCCCATGTCAACGCTGCACTGCACAACTCCTGCCCATGCAAGGCTGCACTGCTACACTCCTGCCCATGTCAACGCTGGCACACTGCTACACTCCTGCCCATGTCAACGCTACACTGCTAAACTCCTGCCCATGTCAACCTGCACTGCTACCTCCTGCCCATTGTCAAACGCTGCACGGTCACACTCCTGCCTATTTCAACGCTGCACTGCTACACAACTGCCATGTCAACGCTGCAAGCACTGCGTTTCACATCCTGACCCATGTCAACGCTGCACTGCTACACTCCTGCCAGGTCATACGCTGCACTGCTACACTCCTGCCCATGTCAACGCTGCACTGCTAACTCCTGCACATTCAATGCTGCACTGCTACACTCCTGGCCCATGTCAACGCTGCACTGCTACACTCCTGCACATGTCAATGCTGCAACTGCTACCTCCGCCATGTCAACGCTGCACGGTCACACTTTCTGCCATGTCAACTATGCACGGGTCACACATCCTGCCCATGTCAACGCTGCTCACGGTCCACACTTCTGCCCATGTCAACACTACACGGTCCATCCACCCTGGCCCATGTCAACGCTGCACTTCTAACACTTCTGCCCATGGGTGAATGCTGCAACTGCTGCTACAATCTCCTGCCATGGTCAACGCTGCACTGCTACACTCCTGCCCATGCAACGCTGCACTGCTACATGCCTACCCTATCAACACTGCTGCACAGTCACAGACACTCCTGCCCATGTAAACACTGCACTGCGTGCAAAAGGGCACTCATGCCCATGTCAAACGCTGCAACGGCCACAATCATACCCATGTCAACGCTGCACGGCCACACTCCTGCCCATGTCCAACGCTGCACGGCCACACTCCAACCTGCCCAAGTCAACACTGCAACGGCACACTCCCTGCCCATTCAACACTGGCACGGCCACACTGCCCATGTCAACGCTGCAACGGCCACAACTGCTGACCATGTCAATGCACGCCACACTCCCTGCCCATTCAACTCTGCACGGCCACACACCTGCCCATGACAACGCTGCACGGCCTACACTTTTCCTGCCTATGTCAACAGTGCACGAGCCTACACGCCTGCCCATGTCAACACTGCCAGCCGACACTCCTGCGCATGTCAACACTGCACGGCCACACTGCTGACCATGTCCAACGCACGGCCACACTCCTGCCCATCTTAACGCGCACGGCCACACTTCCTACCCATGTCAACACTCACGGCTACTCTCCATGCCCATGTCAACACTACACGGCAACACTCCTGTCCATGTCACACTTCACGGCCATCACTCTTGATCATGTTCAACACTACACGCGGCCCACACTCTTGCCCATGTCCAGCACTACACGCCACACTCCTGCCCATGTCAATGCTACAGCGGCCACACTTCTGCCCATGTCAACCATACAACACGGCCACACTCCTGTCCATGTCAACGCTTACACGGCCACACTCCTGGCCCATGTCGAACACTACACAGCCACAGTTCTCTGCCCATTTCATCACTCTACATGTCCACGACTTCTCTTCTGGCCAAGTCAACACGCACGGCCACAGTTTCTGCCCATTTCAACCTACATGGACATCACTCCTGCCAATGTCAATGCTACAAACGCCACACTCCTGCCCATGTCATCACTAACACGGTCATACTCCTGCCCATGTCAACACTGCACGGGCACACGCCTGCCCATGTGGACACACACGCACATTGCTGCCTATGTCAACGCACGGCACACTCCTGCCATATCTGCACCACAACGTCATCACCCCTGCCTCTATAAGGGCCTGTACTACATTTTATATTACAGATAAAAGAGAGCTCCCGGCACCTAAAATAGTCTTCCAAGGATAAAGCAAGAAGGTTTGGGAGCTTAAGCGTTGCAAAAACTGAATGTAAGAACCATTTCGTTATAAAGTGGAGCATGAACGAGAAAGTAAGCCTCAGTGGATTGGTTATTAATGTTAATGGCGTTTAAAAGTCTATCGCTGCACGAGAGGTCGATTAAGTTTGCACGGTAACCTTTACCAACCACAACCACAAAAAATATTTTGATCCTTAAAAAATGGATACAGTGAACCTCACAGCATATACAGTAATACGCGAGAAAAATATACCCCTCTGTATATTCCCACGAATTCAAGAGGAAGTTGAGTAACAACTATTTGTAAAATCATAAATATATCGTAATTACAACGAGAATCACATATTAACACAAAATAAGTAAATTAGAAATGCATAATTACAAACGCACAGGCACCAAAGTTCCCTCAAGCTCAATTAGTGAATTAGTTTCCACAGAGCCACAATTATAACACAAAGAGGTTCAATTTGTGTCCATTAGCCGTGTTCCTCCATTACATCTTTAAAAGCAGAATATACAACGCAAGCAAACTACTTCCTCTGCGGCCCACACGAGCGTGTATATCTCCTCTTTCTCTTTTCTCAACAATTTTAGACCTGCAAATGGTCTGACGAAGAGAGGAGTGCCTTTTTATAAGCAAATAGTTTGTTGTGTTAATATAGTGTACTGTCGCACAGAGGTAGTCCCCAACCTGGGGCTCGCGGCCGCATGTTGGCCAGTCCCAGTGAAATGGATTGCGGCCCCCTCCATGAAATTAGAATTCACTTTTATTTAGATTCCACACAGCACAGTGTCAACAAAACCGTGCGGACTCAATCACACATTTGACCATCAAATGTGGCCCCACTTGTGTAGGAAGGCTGAGACCACTACTGGAGAATATTAGTTGATTATTGCATGTACCCCAATGAAATACAAACGATGTGTCATCAAAATATATAAGATATATAAATATATATATATATATATATACTATATATATATATATAATATATATATAATATATATATATATATGTATATTATATATATATGATATAATATGTATATATAATATATATATATATAATATATATTATATATATATATATCATATATATATATATATATATTATATATATATATATTATATATACATAATATATATATATATCACTGTATATACACTGGACGTATACTTTAAATCCAAATCAGAATCAAAGTTTCCTTGACTAGTGTGTGCAAGGTGACAGTAGCCTTAATGACCCTCGTTGATAGTCCTTCATTTTTCATTTCCATTCCGCCATAGGATTTGGGGCTGCAGTAATGGATTGCTAATATAGATTGTGGTCTGCTGCAACATCCCTAGAGTAAGGTCCTCTCAGGCGTGTTGTGGTGCCATAGTGTCGGGAAGTGCCAACCAGATGCAGACACTCTGACGCCTGTGTGTGTGTGTGTGTGTATGTGTGTGTGTGTGTTAGTTACCATTTGGTCCTAGGCACATGTCGATTAGACACTAGGCCGTATGTGTCAGTGTGTGCGTGTCAGTGTGTATGTGTGTATGTGTATATGTGTGTATGTGTGTGTGTGTGTGTGTGTGTGTGTGTGTGTGTGTGGTGTGTGTGTGTGTGTGTGTGTGTTTGTGTATGTGTGTGTGTATGTGTGTGTGTGTGTGTTTGTGTATGTGTATGTGTATGTGTGTGTGTGTGTGTGTGTGTGTGTGTGTGTGTGTGTGTTTGAGTGCTTTGATGAGTATGTGTGTAGTTGCAAGGGGAAATATATGTCTGCTTGAACATATGGTCATCTGCATATTTTTTTGCGTGTAGTTTTACAGACATGGAAACATCCAGTCATCGTGTATCCAGTGTATCCAGCGGTCATGGTCAGGCTGGCCAGTTTTAACCGCTGTAGATAAGGTGAGGTGATGCAACAGCTCCAGACACTCTGGGATATGTGTTTTGACGGCAGTGACGTAATATCTTGAGGCACACTTCCGAAACGAACTGGCGTATGAGTCAGTGACTCACCTGCTACCCAGTACCGTGGGGGTATATAACATGAGCGCCTCACCTACCTGCCTCACATTAACATTATTGTCGAGCTCAGGAGCAGCAGGCCAACGGTCGTTTTGGCCGCGGGTCATCATAAACAAAGATCCGTATTAGGTGATCTTCACTGAAGAATAGTTCAACTGGCTTGATCATTACCGTCTGTGAACTGGCGAGCCGTGCAGCTGGCCAAAAGCATAACTTGACATTCAGAAGAATTGAGTTCGCCGCAAGACCTAGAGTACAGTGACTTTTCATATATATATATATTTATTTTTATGTGAAAGAATTATAATAGTAATATAACAGTGAAGTGCGTTAACGTCAGAGTTTAACGTACTTAAGAAGCCGCAGAAAAATGCAGCAAGCAATGTTGGGCCATCATCCCAGGTGTTACGTTTATGGCAACAAGTGCCTCTGCATCAGTAGCCAGCCTTACCACCTGCCTCCAGACTCAGCAGACACTCCCAGCAGGAACGTCAGCTATTACCACTTCCAGGGTATTCACTCAGCAAGCAGATGGTATCCCTTACTTGGTCATGACCCACGTTGTTTTCTCTACGACAGCAAGTGTCACTGCCCCAGTAGCCAGCCACTTCGTCTCCCACCGGAGCATCACTACGATTTCTCAAGGCAAGATATGTGTCCATCTGCAAACTCTGGCTATGGTTATGCTTCGTTAGGTTTAATGCAGCGACCCACTTCAGTGCAAGTGAAAGAAAAGATAAGTTACCTGCCGTCAGCCCCGGCTCTTGAATTCCAGAGACATCAAGATATAGGCGACGAAGATCACCCAGCTATCCTCCGGCAAGGCACAAGGACACCACCTCCATCATACGAGTCACTCTTCCCTGGCATCACTGTGTTATAAAATTAGCAGTACTGCCTCATTATCAAGTTATCTGTTAACAGTACTGGTTTAACACTAATCTTGTTGTGGCGGTCCTTCTCAGTCCCAAGGTACCTGGCCAGTGATGGAACACAGGTCTGATTTACGAATCTAGTCATTAAGAATGTGATATAAATATTATCAGTGTCTTATCATTGTAAACTGCAATCTTCTGTGATATAGAGCATTTGTTATTTCCTTCTCTCACCCCAAAGAACCTGAAAATACGTTTTATGAAGGCTTAATAAGTGCATGATTCTTTTATTTATTTTTAAATATATTTGAATGTGAAAATCAATAAAATATTTTTCCACTTATACATTTTTATTATTGTCCAGTTCTTTAAAATTTTTAACAATTGCTTCTGTTTTATATATATATATATATTATATATATTATATAATATATATATATATATTTATATATATATTTATATATATATTTATATATATGTATTATATATATTATTTATAAATATATATATATATATATATATATATATCTATATATAATATCATGTATCTCTTAATTTGTCCATATTATTAATAAAATATACATAATTTGGGAAAAAAGAATGATAAGATGGGGGGTAGGGGAAGTGGGAAAATTCAAACGGCTTCATGATGAAATCCTAAATTCTTCCTTGAAGCCTTTTTATCCACTTCTCCGAGGCTATGGGTCCCACAATTTATACCAGAGGTGGGCCCCATCATTTATATATATATATATATATATATATATATATATATATATATATATAATATAAAATATATATATATATATATTAATATATATATATATAGTGTGTGTGTGTGCAGAAATACGTAAAATTGGTTACTTAGCATGAACTCATTTAAGGTTAAGTCCTTTCAAAAAATTTTTTCTCTTATACGTTTAAATATATATTTTTTCATTTACATTAATGTAAAAATGAATAATTTTGTCCCAAAAAGAGCCTTAGAAAACTTACTTAACCTTATTAAAACAAGCACATTTTAATTTATCCTAATCCAAGCAAATATATTTTAGGAAAGTTTTACAATAATTTAAATAAAAACAAATACAAGGAAATATATTTTTTCTGTTAAGTTTAGAATGATTTTTGTAAAATTATTGCGTATATATATATATATATATATTTTATAAAATATATATATATATATATATATATATAAAATATATTTATATAATATATATAGTTGAATATGTATATATATATTTACAAAGGGGAGAGTGTAATCTGAAGTACATACTAAGGTAGCACAATACATAACAATCACCTGGTTTCCCCCAAAATCTGCAATTTCCAGGGCAACGTGGGTTCAGGGCAGTCGCTCCTGCCTCTCACATCTACTGGATCACTATGACATGGCCTTGGTTTGCGCTGTAAGAAAATCAGAATGCAGATGTAATTACACAGACTTTGCAAAAGCATTTGACAAATGCGATCATGGCGTAATAGCCCATAAAATACGTGGGTAAAGAATAACTGGGAAAGTGGGGAGATGGATCTTCAACTTCCTAACAAATCGAACACAAAGAGTAGTGGTCAACAGAGTTAAATCGGAGGCTGCCATAGTGAAGAGCTCTGTTCCACAAGGCACAGTACTCGCCCCCATCTTATTCCTTATCCTCATATCAGACAATAAACAGAGATTACACCCAGCACCGTATCATCCTTTGCGGATGATACTAGGATCTGCATGAGGCTGTCATCTGCTGAGGACGCGGTTAACCTCCCAAAAAGATATAAACAAAGTTTTCCAATGGGCAACGGTAAACAATATGATGTTCAATGAGGACAAATTCCAACTACTCCGTTATGGAAAACTGGGGGAGATAATAAAATAGAAAGAGTATACTTACTTGACTCCGGCCATACAATAGAGCGGAAAAATAATGAAGGGACCTGGGAGTAGTAATCTTACTTTCAAGGATCACAACATTGCCACGATCGCACGTGCAAAGAAAATGATAGGGTGGATATGAGAAACTTTCAAAACGAGAGGGTACCAAGCCCCTGATGATCCTTTTCAAATCACTTGTCTCTCTAGGCTGGAATAATGCTGTACATTAACATCTCCATTCAAAGCAGGTGAAATCGCAGATTAGAGAGTGTACAGAGATCCCTTTTCTGCACGGATAAGTTCGTCAAGCACCTTAACTACTGGGGAAAGCTTGGAAGCACTTGACTTGTACTCGCTGGAACGCAGGAGGGAGAGATATTCATAATCTACACTTGGAAAAACCTGGAAGGAATGGTCCCAAATCTGCACACAGAAATCACTCCCTACGAAAGTAAAAGACTGGGCAGGCGATGCAAAATGCCCCCCAAAAAAAAAGTAGGGGGCCATTGGTACACTAAGAAAAAACACCATAAGTGTCCGGGGCCCAAAACTGTTCAACAGCCTCCCATCAAGCAAATTAGGGGAATTGCAATAAACCCCTGGCTGCCTTCAAGAGAGAGATGGACAGATACCTAAGTCAGTGCCGGATCAGCCCGGGGTGTGGCTCGTACGTTGGACTGCGTGCGGCCAGCAGTAACAGCCTAGTTGATTAAGGCCTTGATCCATCGGGAGGCCTGTCATGGACCGGGCCGCGGGGGCGTTGATCCCGGGAATAACCTCCAGGTAACCTCAGGTATATTCCAAAGGGAAACTTAACACGAGACAGTTTCAAAATATAATCTACGGAGACTTTTTTTTCTGTGTAAAAATAATTAAAGAAACCCGGAAAATTTCTTAAAAGATTTATTATACTAAAAAAATTTTGAGCGTGTCGTAGAATGTTTATAGTCAGGATAAGTAAGATAGTTATTTCTTTGTCAAAAATACAATAAGTCATGCAAGGCCTAAAACATTCACAGTGAACACATTCTAAATAAATATTCATAATCGGACATTCTTTTATTTTTTTTTCCCTAACCTGGATAATACAATGCCAAGGCTTTGAAAGCTTTCCAATCCTTGTTAAGAATCTGTCCACTAAGTAATAAGTAACCTGATATAGGCTTAACACTCATGATGTGATGAATGGTATAGGCAACGCGCGACAAGTTGAAGAATTGAGACACTTATGCAACACATGGAAACTTTATTGAAGAAACTTTTCGCCAATAAAGATTCCCATGTGTTGCATAAGTGTCTCAATTCTCAACACTCTGATGGTACATAGTAACGAGAGAAAAACAAGTAAGATAGAATAGAGCATAAAAAGTTCTCAGAGCAAAATGTCAGAACTGTGCATCCTGACCAGGAAAGTATTTCACCTAAGACATTTCTTCTTCTACTTCAATAGTAAGCAGTTAAGGAGTGTAGGAGTAGAATAAGTAAGGAGTAGTAGTAGTAATAGAAGTATAGCAGTAATCGTAGGTTAGGAGCAGTAAGCAGTAGCCATCATTAGTAGTAATCAGTAGTAGTAGAGCAGCAGTAGTAGTAGTAACAGTAGTGGTATTAGGAATAGTAAGCGAAAGTAGTAGTAAGTAGAAATGAAGCAGTAATAATATAATCAGCATCAGCATCAGAAGTAGATATTTTATTGAGCAAATAGATTTAATGCACAACCATTTACGAATTTCGAGCTCATTATTGATTAATGATATTATTTTTTTTCCTGACGTAATTAGTGGCGAGGCTGTTAGCTGCAAACGAGAAGCGCTAAACTCGTCAGGTTTAGCGTGTCTCGGCGATGTAGAAATCAGCTTGCTTCCAGAACAAGGGAAGTCATCTCCAGTACGTTGGTGAAGAGCCTTCACTAACCCATTTTAAGAGCTGCCACCAAAAAAACGGAAGGCTGCTCTTAACACAGGGGGGTGGATACTCATACCTTCCCTCGGCTGAACACCGATTTTACACAATGACGGTTTTTAACCAGGTTAATGACTGGAATTCTTTATATTGGGACATTCCCCTTCTGTCTGCTGCTGTGACTAATTCTTGCTTGGATGTCTTACGTCACGTTTCCAGCGTGTGGTAAGGTAGCACTGTAACTAGTTGGAATGAAGGCTTTGTAGCAGGGTTAAAAGCAGTCAATACAATGTAACTGTTGGAAAGGAACGAAGGCATTGTGCTGTTATAAGCAGCAGAATGCAATGAAACGGTTGTAACCTGTCATAGCATTTATAAGCTACCATATATGATGTGTCGTCTGTATTAATTAATTCTTTTGACAAAGTTTTTCCACGAGTATTGTTAATGTTAGGTAATTTCTACAACACGCTGCTCTAGTAAAGATAAGTGGTTTAAGTATCGATCAAAAGTGGATGAGTGCCTGAAAGTGGAAAATGGCCTCATTTAAGATTATTCCTGTAAAGTAAAGACTCAGTTTGTCACCTACTTCAGGATGACATAGACTCAATTAGAGAACATACAGAGAAGGAATGACTAAAATGATTTACTGTGTAAGGGAACCTCCCGTATGAAGATAGACTTAAGCTTAAATCCTCCACTCTCTGAGAGGGCGTAGATGATGGGAGATATCATGAAGTGTATAAGTATGATTGACGGCAAAAACAATGGAGATATTAATAACGTACTGAGGGTGTCGAACCAGGTAAGAACCAGGAATAATGGATTTAAGTGGATAAATATAGATTTAGGGACATAGGTAAGTACTGTTTTTCTAACAGAGTTTGTAGATGCGTGGAACATTCTTCCCAGTGGGTTGATAGAGGCGAGGACCTTGGTAGCTTTAAGAAGAGACTGGACAAATATATGAGTTGGAGGGCTGGTTTTGATGGTGTCATTGGGTAACGGAGTAAATCCTTGGATAGCTTTAGGTAGTAGTCGTTTGAAAAAGACCTGCCTCGCAATTGGCGCGTAGGTGCCCTTCTGCAGTGTTCCTCCATCTTATGTTTCTAATACCTATTTACAAGGCAGGTGCCTAGTCCTTGGCTTCGAACTAAGACCATTAAGCTTACCTCCATAGTGGAAAATTTATAGGAATCAGTAGTTGGCCGAAGCAATTCGTAGCCCATCCTTGACAGGCACAGATGTTATAATGAGATCTCAACACTGTTTTTACAAAGGGGCGTTTCCTGTCCTTACGAATTACTAACTTTTTCACTAAGGTGTTGAGGAGGTAGATCATGGTAAGAAATATGATATTGTGTATATGGACTTCAGCAAGGCTTTCGACAAAGTTCCACCCAGAGGGTATGGGATGAAACTTACACCACACGGAATAGATAAATTTTTTCTGGGTAGAGGCTGGCGGACAAATAGACACAGAGAATTTTTGCATAAATGGGGAGAAATCAGAATGGGGGAACGTCAGCAAGCGTGTTCCCTCCGGGGTCAGTGTTTGGGCCCGTTTTGTTCACATATTTACATAAAACGACATAGATGAGGGAATAAATAGCGACATAAGCAAATTTGCCTGATGAACAAAATAGGCCGCCCTAATTCCTTCTAATGAGGACACTAGAGCTCTCCCAGGATGATTTGAATTAGACTGATCAATGGTCGGAGAAGTGGCAGATGCAGTTTATATTGAACAAATGCAAAGTTTCTAAATGTTGACAGTTAAAAAACCAAGCCACATATAAACTAAATAAATGTAGATCTTTAATACAACTGATTGCGAAAAGGATTTAGTAGTTCTGTTTATCAGTAATAAAAAACCAAGACAACAGTGCATTAGTGTTCACAATAAAACTAACCGAATTCTTTGCTTCATATCTAGAAGTATAACTAACAGAAGTCCTTAGTATGTTCATCAACTCTATAGGCATCCTTGGTTATGCCCTCATATAGACTATGCTGCTCAGTTCTGGTCACCTGTATTACAGAATGATATAAATGCTCAAGAAAACGTGCAGAGGAGAATGACAAAGAATGAACCTTAACATTGTCAGAAATCTACCTATGGGATAGATTGAGTGCCCTGAATCTTCACTCTCTTCGAAATGCGTAGAATTAGTGGGGATAATGATCGAGTGGTAGTAAATGGAAAACAGGATAAATAAAGGGGATTGTAAATAGCGTGCTGAAAATTTCCAGCCAAGACAGGACTAACTCGCAGCAATGGTTTTCAAGTTGGAAAAATTCAGATTCAGAAGGAAATAGGGAAAGCGCTGGTTTGGTAATAGAGGTTGTGGACTGAGTGGAACAAACTCCCGAGTACATTTATTCAGGCTAAAACGTGGGTAAGTTGTAAAAGATAGGATTAGATAAATACAGAGTGGGAGTGGGTTTTAGGGGTGTGAGTGGACCTGATAGCATGTGCTTGCTGGTCTGTTGCCGTGTTTTCCATGCCTTGAGTGTAGGTGAACAGTACTGGGTGCGTCCATTGGCTAATTCAGGGGGAGGGTTATTTCAAATCCGGGGACAACATGGACCTGGCTCCACATGGCAGTGGGCCTGCTGCAGTGTTCTTCTTTTCTTATGTTCTTATGTGAGAAGGAGTCTGTAGGAGGAAGAGACAGAGAGGTGGAGTAATGAGAAGATGGAAGAGAGGATGTGGAGGAGGGTGAAGGCAGAGGAGACAGACAATAGAAGGCCGAGAAGAATTAGAATAACTATGATTCCAAATGAGAACTAGGATTCCTAAAAGAAGAACTAGGATTCTAAAGAATGACAGTAGGATTCTCAACCTCCAACACACCGAGACAAAACAGCCAAATCTAGTAGAAGGGATGTTTCTAAACCAATCTAAATTCTACTAGTCACAAGTCGAAATTAATAATAGGGAAAACTGTAGTATCGAAAATTATAATGAAAGGAGTAACGTGGGTATCGAACGGATGAGCAAACGTAACCGAGTCACACACTATCACCCGCCCCCAATCACAATTGTTATTTAGAACAGTAAAGTACCTGTTGCACAGATTGTAATACGACCCACCCGATTATTTTAAACCCATCTCTTATTCCATACTCAGAATCACGTGAGCCCAGCACTTCCCACTATGTCGGCGGTCCAACACCTATTGTTTTTAAGGATTCGCAGTATCTAGGGACAGGTGATGCTACGCGGCGCGTGGACTATGAATGATAATCTATGTAACTGTATTTGTGTATACCTGAATAAACTTATTTATTTACTAAGTCGACAAATATGGAAAATGAGTTTTATATACAGAAAAATAGTTTAAGAATCTGGCAACATTTTGGTGAAAATCCCATTATAATACGATGTTTTTACAGTAAATTATAGCTCTTTGAACATGTCTGGTGATGACCCGCCAGGTAAATATATACGTGAACGTTAGGTGATTTTTTTTTTATTTTTTGTCTGTTTTTGTTTCTAAGGACCCCAGTGAAAATAAGTCACTCTGACTTTTTTGGATTATCCTAGGTTCTCTACTAAATTAACCATAGTTTGCGAGGTATGATGTACTATGTAACTGTATTTGCGTATACCTGAATAAACTTACTTAATTACTTACACTAAATTTACTACTGAACATCATTACAGTGTGAGATGAACTGTAGTATAGTAATGCTATGCATATAAGTGGCTTTGGCATGCTGCTCTTACCTGTATTTTTTTGTACCTCTGTATGTATGCTAAATTTCTAAATTTCTAAATAAATAAATAGTAGGAGAAATCAGAAGGAGAGGCATGGCAAAAATTTGCATCGTCAGCAGTGTGGCTCTCGGCCCCAAAATGTTTTGTACTGCGACTATTATTAATAATAAACTTCATCTGCCTATACCATTTATTCAGTAATGATAGCAGATATAAGATAAATAAGATAAAAGCATAACAAGGACGTCCAAAATAATATTATTTGTCATATTATAACGGAGGATTAGTGGCAACCGCGGTCAGTGATTTAGTCAAGTTCCTGATTATAATGAAGGTTTTCTTTCTTACTTCTGGTCTCGTACTAGAGAGAACGGTGTAATATACAGGGGAAACAATTAAAAATTACTTGTATTCACAGGAAAAGCTGAAAGTATAGCGATTTTTTTTTATATTTTATTTAAAACTAATACAGTTTAACATAAAAATAAAGAAACAGTATGGATTTCAATCAAATTAACTGACAAACCGATTGCACCTATATGCACGCAAGATATTGCTGCCAAACATACAACAAGTATTTACGGCAAGAACATAACTAAAAAAAATACTGTCACAGGGTCATGAATTGACATATATACACATTCATTAATGCAAAACCTTGCATATATATAACTTGTACATATAATATGACATCTGACAAAGGCGCAATACACTTGAACATAAAATATACAAAAGTTATGTCATTAAAAAAAACCAAAACCTGACATCATAATCTTACTAGAACATCTACATATGTATCCCTAACAATACAGCTTTACATATACCAACTTACGCAAAAAACATAAACCGTCTTAGATATGTCTGTAAACCATACAGCCCCGACAAACACTTTTACATCAAGAACTTAGCTTGAAACCAAACGCGGTATCAGGGTACAGACGAGAATTATAAACTTTAAAAAGAATCGAGTCATACATACATAATGTATTACATAACGTCTGACCCATGACAAAGGCACCATACATTAGAAAGGGATATATATATATATATATAAATAAGTATACACACACTCACACCCACACCCACTCACACACACACCCACCACCCACACATAACTCACACCCACACACACACGTACACACAGAAAAGTTTCACAAAATCACATTAATCAAAATCAGCTGTTTGCACAAACAAAACAGTATCTAAGTAAACTCATCGTCAAAAACTCAGCACGTAACATACATACAAACTAAAACACACTTCATATCGCAAATAACTTACTTACACAAGGAATCGTGTCATACAAGACAGATACACATCAAATTATACATAACAAAATCTACTCTATTATACCTACATTCTGAAAAGTGTGTAATCTAACATTACGAGACCTTGACTCTACATCCACACTTTGGCAGGCCATAAAGTCTCAATGAAAACCAGGAAACCTTTCCCAACCACATTCACAACACTCTCCGACCCCCCCAAGGAGGCCGAGCCCGTTAGTGACGCCCCCTGACTCCTCCAACCTATAAAATCCCTTCAATCACTCATTTATAAATCACAGATTACGAGAATCCCTAACGTTAGCATTCTATACCCCTCTGAGAAAGCCTTATCCCACCTCCTCCCATACAAATCTCTGTTACGGAAAACACATCGTTACGATAGAACGTTACCGCAAGAACCTTTCTCTCACCCACTATCCCCTCTCCCCTTCATCACCCACGACATATATATATAATCTACCATGATATAATCTAAAGCTTCTTGTGACACCCTCGTCTAACCCACCTGTATCTAGACTTAAAGCACGCAGAACCGACACCCCATGTCCCCCCACCTCTGTACCAACCAACTTAACCAGCACCTAAACCTCCCACTAGCCCTCACAAAAGTAAACTACATGGAACGCAGTCTCATCCCGCTCCACAGATACCAATCACCCCCCCCCTCTACAACCTGTCTGTTTCGTAGTATCTCGCCAATGGCAGATCACATGCAAGAAACGAAACTCACCTCATCCGCCCGAAGGTTTAACTCAGTTTACTAAATCTAAACCAAATACGCTTCATGCATACAGGTGGAACAAACCCTCAACTGGGGATAACGCACCTACCTACAAGTAACCTACACAAAACCCTTATACGAACTTTCTCAGTTCCATAAACCAACATGCACAGCCCTCAAAACGATTTTGCATTCCCTCAACTCCATTCCTCGATACCACAAGCAACCCCCATCCTGTCGTGTTATCATTCCCAACTGCCCTGTGGGTTCACGAACCCTCACGCAACACTTCCCATTTAAATAAACACACATTTATATTAGCCCCTCCATCCAAATCCATTCCAAAAAGACAACAAAAAAAAAAGAAAAAAAAAAAAAACAAAAATAAAAAAAAAAAAAAAAAAAAACCCCAACCCACCCTTGACTTAGCAGGATACATTACAACTTCCCTCTGTAACCAATACACAACGTGAACCCCACAAAAATTGTACACCCGTCTAAGAATTCCCGCAATCTCAGTCCCTGTAATTTGGGAACACAGCTGCAACATGCCAAATCTTACATACAATAATATGTTTACGACGTATCCTCGCTGTATAAGAAGTTTAGTGCGGGTCTCAGAACACCTAGACGCCCCAACCCCCGTGATCCTTTCCAATACCCAATCCGAGTTTTCCCCTCCCGCGCCGCAACCATGTCATCCTATAGAATAATACCACAAATCTTTAAAGACCTCCGACCATTCTTAACAACATTTCAATCTCCGCTCCCTCCCCCCCCCACTCCCACACCCCCCACCCAAGAACTCCCAACCCCATGCACCTTGACTTCGCACTATTTACCTGCATACCCGTGGCACTTCCAATAATTGCACAACCTCGTCCAACATCCCATTGCATCCCTTCACGAATGATCACAGTGTGTCCGGTCAACGTATTCCAATTAAACCCGGCCTCGCCCTCCCACTCCAACACTTCCCTCACATGGCGAACATAAGCTGCGGTCAAACCATTCTATAAAGGTCCTGGAAACATCAAACAATATTTGGGAGCAAGGGGCATCCCTGTCTAAGCCGTACCCATTGCAATATCCCTCCCCCATACACCCATTTAATCTGTATCCTCATTTTCGCCCCCCCCTTGTATAGCGTATTTACCCACTCGACTATTTCCTCCCCAAAACCCTGTCTCCTAAGTATAACCTGCAAAGCTCCCCTTTCCACTCTATCATATGCTCCCTGCCAATCTAGATCCAACAAAGCCGCCCCTTCACCCCCACCCTAGCTTCCACAAAACTTCTCAGTATCCCATGTCCTTCAATCCACGACCTTCCTGCGAACCCAAACTGAGATTTGACACGACCCTTCCCACAACACATTTGAAGCCTACTACCTAAAATTTTGCGAACACATTATAGTCTTCACCTGCAGTGATATTGCTCTACTCCGAGGTGGGCGATGCCCCTTTGGACCTTCGGACCAACACTACAACGGCTGTTACCTGCTACTCCCCAACGACCCTTCTCCTTCATAAGATTAAATAACCTAACTAAAATCCCTATATTAACGTCCAATTTTGTAAATAAAATTCTATCTGGGAGTCCCAATACCCGCGGTTTCCCGTTCCTCTTTCCCTTAACGCATTCTCTATTTCCACTGCCGTAATATCCAACTAAAGCCTTTCTATCCTAGTTTCCTAAATTACACAACACATACGTACACACCTTATCCAACGCCACATCACCCATCACCCCACTGTCCAGTACTTCTCTTACCAAGCCTCCCGCATCCGGCACACATCCCCTTCGTGGTACGTTATCTCCTGCCCTGCTCTAAAATTCCTACCATCTCCGTTACCTCTAAACATGGGATAGCTGTCACCACCCGCCCTTGCTTTTGATGCCGCAAACACATAAAACTTTTCTAATCCGTTTCCTAATGTGCAAACACTAACCACCATGTCACAATGGGGTTTTTTAACCCCCCCCCCCATCCACTATCCAGTTCTTCACACTACGCTCCCTTCATAGGACTGGAAAACCCCTCAACCCCTCATCATCACCTAATACACTTATATGTAATTTCCAATAACTTCTATATATGTCCGCGAGCGTCCTCCACCCACGTTCCACCCACCATGCCCTATGATCTGACATTGTAGCTCCACAGTACTGAAAGATTTCACATCCCCTCCTGAGAAAGGTACTACTCTATCTAGTCTCTGCAGCAAATAACCACTCCTAACAAACGAATTTATTCAGTCTCCACACCGCCCCCCCCCCCGAAGGCATCATGTAACTAACTATCCCTTGATAAATCCCTAAGAAGCACAGACATATATCCAGCCCCTTTTGGGTCCACATCATCCACCCTGATTACCCTATTCAATCCCCACCAACAAATGGCTACCTTCGGGCAGTGCACATTAAGAAAAACACAAGAACCACACACACAAAAACATCTTACCATTTGATGTTATTTTCTGCCGGCACATACACACTCACACAAGACAACACAACTTATACTTTCTCATCCAGCAACCATCCACACGCAAACACCCTCCTCCCCCTCCTCCCTTCTTTCTCTGCCAAAATCAAAATGGGCTCGTCTCCCATATTAAAATTCCCACAACGCACCTTTTAGATGGGGAGATGGCCAGGGTAACAACTCGAAATCCTGCCACCTCCAATACCCTACCCTCTTTAAAATTGTGCCTTCCCCCCCTGTCAAAAAGGAAACACAAAACAATCCACTCTAGCTTTGTGTTCAGAAATTACGAAACCAATCTCTCTTCATACCGCTCATAAACCCATTAACATTTACAGACATACCCTAAGGCCTATTAAAGTTCCACCCCTGCTTTCCTCTCATCACACTTCACAACTCCAGAGCTTGAATTTAAGTTTGACACCTTCAGAGTGCTCTCTTCCCTCCCCCCTTCTTCCGGTGCCGTCCTATCATGGCTACCACCTCACCTACACCCTACCTTCACGACATCACCTCAGTCTGTTTCCCAGCCTATGTGCAGGCATAAGGACGTCATCAGAATCGACTAGCCGCCCTCTTTCTCGTTGACCGTTCATGTTACACATATCTTGATCAATGTGCCTCTCGATGAACCTCCACCTCTACCTGAGAATGGTTTAATGATTCAACGGACGACTCCAAAACCAAACCATCACGTCCCGAAATTATCATGTCGCCGACTTTCTGATGCGACGTCTCTCCGATGGACACCACGCCCAAATGTAACACCCTCTTCTGGTGATGACAAAGCTTCAACACCTCCACCAATTCTTCCTCAATCTCGAGAACCTTCTCCTGTAATTGCTGCACCTCCTTATCCCCAGGAACGATACCTGATCATGCAGCTGGGGAGGACTCCACCTCACCACCAGTCTGAGTGCCCGATCCACTATCTCGCTCCACAAAAACACACGCCCTCCATCCGATGTTTGTTTTTTCGCCTGCCACCTTGAGCAGGGGCTGCTGACATCCACCACAGGTACTCCACACACGTCTTTGCTTGTCACAACAGGTCGCCGCAATGTGATCATACTCACCACATATGCGGCATGTACGTCGTTGTCCGGGTAACATGAACATACCTGACGTCCTGAAATCTTGAATACACATATGACGGTCATTGGTGCCTCAACGTCATTTTTGAGGTTGAAAGAAACCGCTCTGGTTAACCAGCATATGCACCTGCCGCCCCACGTACGCATGTTAGCATAATGCCACCGTCCCAAAAGTCTCAAAAACTTGCCTTATATCCGCCCCTCGTCGCCTCAAAGGGGAAAGATGCCATAACTTTGAATCCACGTATATGCGTGAAACATCTATGATCTTACACTGACAGCTGGTGTGACGGCTAAGACTACGTCTGAAACCTGGTGCCTACGATTCATAAACCGTAGCTGATAGCAGTTTGACGAATATTCCTTTGGCTTCCGTTTCATGCTACAACCATACAAGTCACTATCTTTTACGCCATATGTCCCCGGATTATCTTTGGCAATAAGACTTGGCGGGGGCAGAAAAACTAGGCGTTATCGTTCCTTGAAGTAGCTCAATGCCTACAGTATTTATCCTGCGTCTCACCGCCATCTTGACACTCACACGGACATTATAGCGATTTATGCGTTTTTTTTTATAGATATATTTTTTACGAAAGCAGGTGTGCGCGTTTACCTCCAATATCTCTGAAGTAAGATTTAGGCCTATTGCTTGACACATCTCTATTATTAATGATTAGATTGAAATGATTTTCACAGAAAACATAAAAGAAACTGTGTTTCAGTTTCTAATGATCGCACATTTGGAATATGTATTTCAAATATTTTTGATTTTGTAGGTGGGGTGGGGGGGGTAAAAGGCAGATATTTTAGTGAATGTCAAAAGCGTAAGAAATGTATTTTTTTCGGCATAAAGACAAGGTATGTTACATTATTTTGTCCATTAGATTTTCGGGTTAGGCTTGTTCTATCAATGGAGAGTGTCCACAAAGCCACTCGCAGTGCCACTACGAAGATGTGTGCTGCCAAGTGCCATACTCAATAAATACTTTTTCTCAGTTGTTTGTTGGTCGATCTTATTGAAACTTTGTCACAGTTCATTAAATAATTGCTTCTAAACGTACACACACACACACACACACACACACACACACACACACACACACACACACACACACACACACACACACACACACACACACACACACACACACAAAAGAAACACAATTGGACGAAAAATTATTTTTTTATTTTTTTTAGAAGAACCTGTGCCTTTAGCTGCCCGAATCTTTACCAGTTGGTGACCTGGCCTTGGTTCATCATTGGAGAAGTGTCGTTGACATTTATAGGAAGAGGTACATTGTACCTCTTCTGGGACCACTGATCTTAAAACCTAGCCCCAATCCCCGCCCTCACGGAGCTCGTATGGTGAAGCTAAGTCTCTGGTCTGCCACCCCCCGCCCCCCGGGGCTCGGGGGATGGCAGGTCTTGGACCCCAGGTGGTATTGAGCTCGGTAAAAACCCCTTTTCCCCTAATACTGAGGTAGGGTAATACCGAGCGTTGAAAAAAAAAAAATCTACTTTTTTTACATACTTTCAAATGTTAAAAAAGTATATATACTTTGGACCTTTAGGGGTTAAACACAGTCTTCGAAAAATTTCAAGTATTGCCTGGGTTCAAACCACCCTAATATAAATAGGACCCCACCCCCATCACCTGGTTCACCCCTGCTTCAAGTTGGTTTTTATCCATCAGCATGTTGTAACAAAATAATATTTGGTAGTTTGTTTATAGTAACCCTGTTAGCGTTGATTTGTTTTTTCAAAATAAAAATCCCAAATATTAAATTAAATATATATATATAATAATATAAAATAAATATATTTTATAAAATATATTTTAAATATATTAAAATTTTAAATAAATATATAAAAATATAATTATATATATATATATTTATAAAATTTTATATTTTAATATTTTATATATATATATATAATATATATATTTTAAAATAATTTTAAAATCGGAGTAACGTAATCAGAAGGATCTTTTAGCACCTAGGAGTGTAAATTTTTTTCACTTTATCCCCCTTTCCCCCTGCCTAGCGCCAACCACACCATACTGCTCTTTTAAATAAAACAAATTCTCCCCTCCCTAAAAGCAACGCTGTCAGGATATTTTTTTCCCCCCCAGTACTGTGCTGGATACCCTATAAAAATTTTTAAAGTAAATTTACACTTTTTTTGCTGTTTACCGGGAGTTTCCCCCGGGAGAGAGTTCCCGGGGGTAAACCCCCCCGGGGCCCGGTCTGTGACCAGGCCTCCTGGGGGATAAACCCTGATCCCGGGGCGTTACTGCGGCTGCACGCAAACCTACAGCCACACCCCGGGGCGGGTCAGGAACCGATTTTAAGGGTGCTTGTCCGTGCCAGCTTGAAGACTGCCATGTCTGTTGGTAATCCCCCTTACGCTGCGGGGAGGCAGTTAAACAGTCTGGGGCCCCGACATTTATTGTATGGTCTCTTAAGGGCTAGTGACCCCCCTGCTTTTCTTGGGGGGATTTCATCTCCCCAATTTTTTGTTTTCGTAGTGAGTGTTTTCGTGTGCAATTTTCGTACTAGCCCCTCGGGATTTTCCAGTGTATATAATCATGTATCTCTCCCGCCTCGTTTCCGGGGAATACAGTTTAGGAAACCTAAACGCCCCCAAAATTGAGATGTTTTATCTCCGTTATGCCCCGTAATTCCTGTACTTTTCCGTCAGCAATTTCACCGCCTGAAAGGGGCGTTAGTTCACAATATTCCACCTAGAAAAACAAGTGACCAAGAGTGTCATCAGGGGTTGGCCTCCCTGTTTTTAAGGTTCCATTTTCCACCCGTCATTTTTTTTTAGCAGATGCGATTGATACAAGTTAGGCCTTGAAGAATCCCCGACATGATCACTCCCGGGCTTTGACTTGGGTTTCGCTTATTTTGGGCCAAATTTTTTTTTGTACTCTGATGAAGATTTTAAATTTTCCCTTTTACCATATCAGTAATTTTATTTTCTCATCGTTGAACTTCAACTGTTTTCTGCAGCCCACTAAAGTTTGGTGAGTCCGCCTGGGGCCTTGCTTTCGCAATGGAAGACCTGTCAGCAGATTCGGTGCCTCGCAAAGGAAAACACAGTCTGTGGCTGACATCCGGGGGTGGGAAAAAGGTGAGGAACAAGATGGGGGCGAGTACTGTGCCCCTTTGGAACAGAGCTTTCACCGTAGCTGCCCCGGGCTTTACTCTGTTGATGACTACTCCTTTTTGGTTTTTTAGAGGGAAATTTTAAAACCACACCGACTTTCCGTTTTTCCTTTTCACGCATTTTTGTGCGCTATTACGCCATGGTCACACTTGTCGAAGGGGTTTTAAAGTCTGGAATATTACATCTCATTCTTTTGCTTTTAGTGCACAGGACCTTTTCGAGTGACCAATAGTTAGACAGACAGGGGCGACCTGTTCAAAACCCCTTTCCCTGGTTTTTGTAACTGATGGGTTTTAGATGGGGGGTGATCTTTCTTCTTAGGACCCTTTTAAGATTTTTATGATAGGGGTGTTAGGGATCGTCGTAGTTCTTTGCTGTTGCTTTTTCTGCCCCCTTTGTGGGGGTGGGGCTATGCTGTTTTTTTAGTAACTGGGGACACCCCCCTGTCCATGCTCCCCTCTATGGGGGGAAAAGCCGTGATAGGGGCTTTTTGCAGTTCTTGATGAACAAAAGATTCCATGATCGGCCCGGGGGAGGTGCATGGCATGTCATTTTTTTCGCCGTTCGAAATCATTGGCGCAGGATAACACGGGTGCTGTGTTTAACCAAAATTCTTGGATTCCCCATAAAAAATTCATTTTGATCTGGGTTTGGGGCTTGCTAAAAAATTCATATTTGGGGTTGATAGCTCCTCATTTCCTTTCTGTCATCTGTGTAGGACCCTCTTGTTTAATAGGGGGCCCCAAAATGGACGTTTTTCTGACTTTATTTGGGGTAGGAAAAAAAAACTTTGGTTTTCTTCGATTTTCATTTATGGGTTTTTTGTTCTTCCCCGATTCCCCGACTCCATAAATTTCCTTTACTTTAATTCGAGCTTTCTATTTTTCTGACCATGTCCCCTACGCATTTCAGATAATTGACCTCTTTTACCGCTCTGTTTTTTTTTTCCGTCCCCTGTAAAAAGGGGCGCCGTCCTTCTATTTACATCACTCCCTTTTCCTTTTCTTAGAGGAAAAACCTTTGCATCATCGATGCCACCAAATAAACTTTTCTAGGGATAATTGGGGCTGTGTTGCTTATAATCTTCCCAGCTATAACTTAGGACTTTGGTTTTCTTGTCCCCCTTTAGTTTTTGTTATTGAAGTTTAATTTATGAATGCTCCCCGTACTAATCTCTTAGTCGCTGGGCCCACGCAACTTTCTGAACCTCAATTTTTTTATCTGAGTATATTGTTTTTTTATATGGTACATTTTTTTTTCAGATCACATTGTTATGAAAAATGAGGGCTATGTATTCTCCACTAGTAGCTTCTATTATTTGCTGGTTTAAATTGAATTTTGTGCAGAGATTAAAAGCTCGTGTGAGGGGTGAGTTTTCATCAAAGCTGCCTCCTGTGTTATTACTGCAACAAAAATTTATTTGCTATATTCCTCCATTTTGGGTGCCTTAAGTTGAAATCCCCCAGGAGCAAGATGTTGGGTGCAGGAGCTGGAAGATTTTCCAGACAGTGGTCAATTTTTAAACAGTTTTCCTGGAATTGCTGGGATGTTGCATCCGAGGCTTGTAGACTACCACAATGACTAGGTTTTGGTTCTCGACCTTTACTGCTAAAACTTCCACTACATCATTTGAGGCATTAAGCAGTGCTGTAACCAACAATGTGACAAAAGTTGCTTAAAAAACATTATCTCTCCTCCCTATCTGTCTAAACCATGTTGTTTCCTTAAAGATAAAAATGATAACTTGAATAAGATTCATGGTGAATATATTTCATCCATTATCTTACATTCTCGGTGGAAAACCGCACATGCATTAAATTATTTTTTAAGCTGATATAAAGTTACTGGTTGTTACTTGATGGCTAATAATAATTACCAAGACTGATGAGGTTGCTGAAGTCATTCGGCTAGTTACACATGTGCAGCAGGTATGTATGTTTAGCGACGAGACGTTTCGCCTGGTCAGCAGGCTTCTTCACACACACTAAACTATTGTTCATGTGTCTTACTTATCTACTTATCGGTATTGTATACCATTGATACAACGATCCCGATACTGGCTAAAATAGGGCTCTAATTTCAAGAAACTGCAGCTTCCCTCTTCTTCCTCGGATTAACCTGATTGCTTCTCAGGCACCAGGCCTTCCCCTTGAATAAAATAATATTGATTTTAACGCTAATAATAATAATAATAATAATAATAATAATAAGTAAAATCACTATATACTTACAGAATTACCGTTGACAAAAATGGTTGCTAACAACGTGTAATGTCCAAGTGTCTCATATCACGGCACTGGTGTGTGTGTGTGTGTGTGTGTGTGTGTGTGTGTGTGTGTGTGTGTGTGTACTCACCTAGTTGAGGTTGCGGGGTCGAGTCCGAGCTCCTGGCCCCGCAGGTGTGTGTGTGTGTGTGTGTGTGTGTGTGTGTGTATGTGCTTAGTACTTACTAGTTGTCAAGTGTCGATAGTTACAAGTGTCAATAGACACTTGGCCTGCTATATATATTTTTTGTATGTGGTATTATTGTTGGTGTATAGTAGTAGTAATATGTGTGTGTGTATGTATGTGTATACACTCAACTATTTATTTGTGGTTACAGGGGTCGAGTCATGGCTACTGGCCCCTCCTCTTCGCTGGTAGCTACTAGATCCACTCTCTCCCTGCTCCATGATAAGCTTTATCGTGTCTCTTCTTTAAGTTATATATGGAGCCTACCTCCACTACATCATTCTCCAGATTGTTCCGCTTCCTGAAAACTCTATGACTGAAGAAATACTTCCTAACATCCCTGTGATTCATTTGTGTGTGTGTGTCTTTCAAAAATTTACAAAACACAGTCAAGAAATAAAAAAAAATCTGGCAGGAGGTTTAGTCTTACTAGAGAATTTTTCAATAGTGTCAACGCCGCCACACTGCTCCCACGTCACCCAAAACGCCCAGCCCTGCTTCAAAAGGGGCCGACTAATTTTTTTAAAAAAAAAGAGCTCACGCAGCCTAAAATAATTTTCCAAGGATAAACAAAGGTTTTGGGATTTAAAGCGTTGAAAAAACAAATGCAAAACCTTTTCGTAAAAGTGAGCAGACGAGTAAAGTAAGCCCAGGGGGTTTTTTATTTTAAGGTTAAGGGCGTTTAAAAGTCTATGGGCTGCACAGAGGTTCATTAAGGTGCACGTAACCTTCACCCAACACAAAAATATTTTGACCCTTTAAAAAAAAGGATTACAGTAAACTCTCAGCATATACGTATCCCGGAAAAAATATCCCCCCGGGGGTATATGTCCCCAATTCAAAGGAAGTTAGTGCAACTATTGTAAAATTCATAAAAAAATTTCGTGAATTACAACGAAACCATATTAACAAAAAATTGTAATTAAAATGCATAATTACACACCCAACACAAAGTCCCTCAAGTCAATTATGAATTATTTTTTCCAAAAGCCACAAAACACAAAGAGGTTTCATTTGGCCCCTTTTTGCCTTTTTCCCATTACATTTTTTAAAAGCAGAATATACAACGCAACAAACACTTCCTCTGGGGCCCACACAGCGTGTATATCCCCTTTTTCCCTTCTCTTCCATTTTAAAACCTGCAAATGGCGGAAGGAGGGGGGCCTTTCTATAAGCAAATTTGTTGTTTTAAACCCCTTTGGGGTCACAGGCCCTCCCGAGACTCGTTCTCGGGGTGGGGAAAAAATTAAAAAAAAAATAATTTTTTCTTATGAAAAAGTAGAAAATTTTTTCTTTCCCGATCATAAGACACAAAAATATAAAAAATTTTTGATGAAAACTTACAGAATTACCCTCGCAAGTTACGGTCTCGGCAATGCTTACTGATGGGGCGTTTTTTGCCCACTTTACCCCTTTTTTCACCATTTCCACTGTAAAGTCGACAAAAAACATGAATATTTCGCAAAAACTCCATTGTTTCTTTTAAATATCAAGAAACCACCCATTTACAATTTCAACTATCCATACAGGGGTCAAATTTTAGAAATTTTCCCAAATTCACAAAAAATTTCAAAAAATGCCAATTTTCCGAATGGGCCCGGGAACAAACAAGAAAACTTTCCTGGCACTAAAAGACATTTTCTCTGTTCATTAGTCACGCCCCTAAAGGGCCCCCTTACATTTTTTTTTTTTCCCCACTTTAATTTTTTATTCTAAAAAAAAATAGAAGATTTACGTTATCAGACACTGCATTAGGAAAAAAAAGGGTTTAAACATATTGGGCGCACTTGCAAAAGAATTTTAAGACTCACCATTTGACGTGTTTTGGGACGTTTGGCATGTTTTGTTATTTTTGAACTTTGAAAAATCGAACATTTCTGCTACTTGACCCAAATTTTTCAAGGACTTGTATTTTTAAAAACCAGTCACAATCACCCAAATTTTCCATGATATGCCTTCCATTTTTAAAAATGAGACCAAGAAAACAGAATCAAATAAATACCATACGAAAATACAGGCAAATCGCTTTTTATTCCAAAAAAACGGTCAAATTTTTTTTTTTTTCTCATTATGCACTGTGTGCGCAGATTTTTTTTATACCATCACACTGATCACATAGCCCCATTCTTTATATGGGGGCCTACCACTTCCCCCACTAGATTTGGGGCCTAAAATTTAGGCGACTATACGCCCCAAAAACCCGGGGTCAAGCCGAACTAGTACTCCAAAACCCCAAAGGGGGTTAATTTTTTGGTCCTGTCCACAGAGGTCCCCAACCGGGCTTGCGGGCCGCTGTGGCCACAAAAAATGGATGCGGCCCCCATAAAATTAAAAATTCATTTTTAGTGATTCCAAAAGCACGGGTTCAACAAAACCGTGCAGACCTCATCACACATTTGACCATCAAATGGCCCCTTGTGAGGAAGGCTAGGACCACTACTGGAAATATTATTTGATTTATTGCATTACCCCAAGAAATACAAACATATTCATCAACTACCCAAAAAACAAAAATTGTGCCCCTGCCCATCATCGCAGGAACAAAAAGGAAAACCCAAAAAAGTCCCACGAAAACAAAAAGGTTGCGCACGGGTTAGCAAAAAAATGAAGACGGTAACACGGGAGCAATAAAAAATTACAAGGGGAAACACGGTACCCCCAAAGAGAACCCACCCAAACCTAAGAGACAAGCTCCAATCGGGGACACCAACCTCCAAAAACCCTGAGAAACCCCATGAAAAATTTAAATTTTTTGCCGAACGAAGTTAAAAGGGCTTTGTGTCATTTCCTGCAGGATCTGCAGGGGGTTTACACGGGAATTCGCCCCTCACACCTCAAGGAAGGAAAATCCATACTCAGTAAAATTATCACTTCTTCTCACCGATTTTAACAACTTTCGTCAACAACTGCCTGGCTGGCAACCCCCAAAAAAAAATTTAAAACCCTTTTCTTTTTTGGAGCCTCACGGGTGCCTTAAGAAAAAGGGATGGGGGTCAACCCCTTGCGTTGAAAACTCTTTGCCACTCGTTGCCAACAGCATAAGAAACACGCCTAAAGCTGCCCGTTTTACTCCACCACCCAAACTGGGCTTGGGGTCCCCAAGGATGAAGCTGCGCTCGTGGCAAGGGCCTACACAGGGCCCCACCAAAGACGGGCCCTAGTCAAACTTGATTTTTGAAACCTTAATAGGTAAAGAGAGATGCGCTTTCCAGCTGTTCGGGACCTTCCCCCCTCTTTTTCCGTTCATTTCACCGGGTACACAAACCCTCAATTTTTTTTGGGGAAACGGGGAAATTTTCTCTCAAAAATTTCAGCAGGTGACCCACTCACTCCCCTTTTCCTCTGCTTTGGGAGTAAGAGAACTAAATTTCCCCCTACGCAGGAGCTCAACACTGGGGACCGGTATGGCACCTGGCAGGTCGAAAGTCCCTGGTAGGGGGCCTACAACGGTGAAAACATAGGGAAAGACTTGGACCTCCCAACCCCCCGTTGAAATCATCACTCAAACCAGGAAAAAAATAAGCGTCAAGAATTCCCCAGAAGTCCTCTACCCCCGTCCCCAAAATACCCCTTGGGGCACCGCTGGTCCACCACCATCGACACTCCCCCAAGACAAATTTTAATACCTATAAATGGGGGAAGAATAACAATTTGATGCCCTATGCCTGTAAACTCCCACAAGGTGCCTTACTTCCAAGACTCACTCTTTTCCCCAGGATCCCCCTTTTTACAACCCAACCTTGACGAAATGACGCACACCTGAGGTCAACCCTTTAAAAAGCACTGAACCCGTCACAGAGGGGCAGCAATGGGATCGCAACCCCCCAGTACACGGGAGGTATAGGGGCCAAAGCAACGCATGTTCTTTTTCCTACTTTTCTGTCTTCGGTTTGGCTTCCATGCATTAGTCAAGAGATTTTTCCCGAACGCTTGAAGACAGGGAGGGCTCAAGACCCCAGGTTTTTCTGAAGCAGCGATTGGTGGACACCCTTACAGATTCCTCCATAACTACTCCTCCCAAAGAACACAAAACATCCCACGGGGCAAAAACCCATAGGAAAAAAACCCAACACAATCCCCAACTCCTCAGAAAGGGCAAAGCTCGTCTCCTGGGAGGGAAAGGGACCACACTCAGGGGATTTCCTGTTTGCTGTTCCCCAATTTTCCCCCTTGGCACTCGACTAGACCCACAGGGCCCTTTGGATTGGTTTTTCCCCTTTTGCCTACCGCCCCCCTCCTCACCGAACATAGGGTTTTTTTGCGGGAGGCACAGCTGAAAACAATTCGGACTCAGGCTCGTGTGCACACAGCAAAGGAAAAAGCCAGGCAGGGGGGGTCAATGACTCATAAAGAGAGCCCGCCACACCCGTTCCCCCGCTCAACGGGGAACCCCAAATGCAGAGGTCCCCGCGAAGTCTAAAAACACCCGATGGGGCCACTATGCACCTTGGAAGGATGGAAAGCAATTTTCCTGGGGCTACACTGTGCCCCCACTGGCAACACCATTGCCAACCCTATGGAAGGGGGGGAGCTGCCAGCCCAGGGAGACCAAAGATCCGCAATAGAAACATTCCCCCTTGCTATAACTTCATTCCAATGGGTCGGAGACCCTTGGCATGGGGGAAGTGTGCTCTAAAGTTTCCCCAAAAGCAGTGAAAGCTCATCCCGAGAAACCAAGGACCACAGGGGACCCCTTCCTCTTTTAGAGACTCAGTGTTGGATCCAGAGAGGAAATGCCTGTAGCTTCTGGCACCGGCCCCCCGCCGGGGGGCTGGACGAAATAAAACGAGATGTACTCTGATTACCCATTTTTTTTTCTTTTTATCAATTTTGTGAATTTTTTCAATGTTTTTGTCTTTAAAAAAAAAATATATAAATAATATAGGGGGGGGTAAGAAAATTTTCAAACACTCAGGGAAAACTTGAGTTTTCCCCCGAAGCAAGTTTATTCTTTGCTCGAAAATTAGGGCCCTATAACAGTTTTAGAGGTGGACCCCCAATTTTTTTATACATGTTCCCCCGCTTTTCATAGTTCCCGGCAATCGAAAATTCGCCAATCAAGGGGTATTTTCGTAAACATGGACCCTTTTCATAGGTTGACTCGCGAGTCGTAGTTCGTCCGGGACGCATACCCAGGGCGTGAGCCATGGCGGCAGCCAGTCTGGCATTGTTTACCAGTGAGCGAGGTCCCCTCACGTGCTCCAGCGAAATATTTCATAATATTCCATTTATTTTAGTGCTTGCAAGTACTAAATAAGCTACCATGGCTCCAAAGAAAGCTCCTAGTGCCAAGCCTGTGGTAAAGAAGGTGAGAGGTCTGACGGAAGTCTAAAGCATCCTGATGGAGCCACTATGCTACCTTGGAAGGATGGAAAGCAGATTGCCTGGGACTACACATGTGCCACCACATTGGCAGACACCTACTTGCCATACTCCGTAGTGGAAGGGGGTGGAGCTGCCAGCCACAGGGAGACTCAGAAGATCCGCAAATATGAAGACCTTCCCCCTTGCTATAACTTCATTCCAATAGGGTCGGAGACCCTTGGAGCATGGGGCAAGTGTGCTCTAAAGTTCCTCAAAGAGCTAGGTGAAAAGCTCATCATAGAAACCAAGGACCACAGGCGACCACTTCCTCTTTCAGAGACTCAGTGTTGCGATCCAGAGAGGAAATGCCTGCAGCATTCTGGGCACGCGGCCCACCGCCAGGGAGCTGGACGAAGTATTCGAGATGTAGCTCTGAGTTACCTATGTTGTTTTACTTTCTATCATATTTTTGTGAATGTTTTGTCAATGTATTTTGTCTTTAAATAAAATATATATATATAATATAGGGGGTGGTAGGAGAAAATTCTCAAACAGCTTCAGGGAGAATCTTGAGTTTTCCCTGAAGCAAGTTTATTCTTTGCTCTGAAGATGAGGGTCCCTATAACAGTTCTAGAGGTGGTACCTCCCTATATTTATATATACAGTGGTCCCCCGCTTTTCATAGTTCCCGGCAATCGTAAAATTCGCCAATCATAGGGGTATTTTCGTATAAACATGGACTCGCTTTTCATAGGTTGACTCGCGAGTCGTAGTTCGTCCGGGACGCATACCCAGGGCGCGAGCCATGGCGGCAGCCAGTCTGGCATTGTTTACCAGTGAGCGAGGTCCCCTCACGTGCTCCAGCGAAATATTTCATAATATTCCATTTATTTTAGTGCTTGCAAGTACTAAATAAGCTACCATGGCTCCAAAGAAAGCTCCTAGTGCCAAGCCTGTGGTAAAGAAGGTGAGAAATACGATTGAATTTAAGAAAACCATCATTGAACAATATGAAAGTGGTACAAGTTTGGCCGAACTGTCCAGGATGTATAAGAAACCCTACACAACCTTATGTTCCATAGTGGCCAAGAAAAATGAAATAAAGGATGCTGTTGTTGCAAAGGGAGTAACTATGCTGACAAAATGAGATCACCAGTACTGGAAGAGGTTGAGAAGTTTATTATTGGTGTGGATAAATGAACAATTAGCAGGAGATACTCTTATGACTTCATTTATTTGTGAAAAGGCTAGGCAGTTGCATGAAGATTTGGTAAAGAAATTGCCTGCAAATAGTGGCGAAGTGAGTGAATTTAAGGCCAGCAAAGGCTGGTTGAGAGATTTAAGAACCGTACTGGCATACACAGTGTGGTAAGGCATGGTGAGGCTGCCAGTTCGGACCACAAGGCAGCTGAAAAATATGTGCATGAATTCCAGGAGTACATAGAGGCTGAAGGACTGAAACCTGAACAAGTGTTCAATTGTGACGAAACAGGCCTCTTTTGGAAGAAAATGCCAAAGAGGACCTTCATTACACAAGGGGAAAAAAGGCAATGCCAGGACACAAGCCTGTGAAAGACAGGCTGACGCTAATGTTCTGTGCTAATGCTAGTGGGGATTTCAAAGTGAAGCCATAACTAGTGTACCATTCTGAAAATCCCAGAGTGATCAGGAAAAACAATGTTATGAAGAGTAAATTGTGTGTGTTTTGGAATTCTAATAGTAAGGCATGGGTCACGAGGGAAATTTTCGTCGAGTGGTTTCAATGAAGTGTTTGGCCCTAGTGTGAAGGAGTATCTCCTGGAAAAGAAATTGGATCTCAAGTGCCTGCTAGTAATGGATGACATAATTTTCGAGGAGTTTGGGTTCATCATAGTCAAGTTCTTGCCCCCGAATACCACTCCTCTCCTCCAGTCCATGGACCAGCAGGTTATTGCAAACTTTAAAAAAACTCTACACAAAAGCAATGTTTCACAGGTGCTTGACTGTGACCACAGACACTCACTTGACCCTAAGGGAATTTTGGAGAGAAAACTTCAGCATCCTCCACTGCATAACCCTTATAGGTATGGCTTGGGAGGGAGTGACTACCAGAACTTTGAACTCTGCCTGGAGAAAATTGTGGCCAGATTGTGTCGACAAGAGGGATTTTGAAGAATTTGGGACTGACCCTAATGAGCCTATGTCTGTTGAAAAATCAGTTATGGCACTGGGGAGTTCCATGGGGTTGGATGTGAGTTTGGAGGATGTGGAAGAATTGGTGGAAGACCACAATGAAGACTCACCACTGAGGAGCTGCAAGAGCTTCAGCAGGAAGAGCAACACATCGCAGCTCAGAATCTTGCTGCAGAGGAGGAGGAAGAGAGATGGAAGAAGGTGCCTTCTTCAGAAATTAAAGAGATTTTTACTATGTGAGGTAAGATGGAAAGCTTTATGGAGAAACATCACCCTAACAAGGTTGTTGCAAGCCAGGTGGGCAACATGTACAGTGACAAAGTCTTGGGCCATTTTAGGAAGTGTTAAAGAGAGACGCCAGAAACAGAGCTCTCTCCACAGTTATTTTGTGAGACAGGACTCCAGTGACTCTCAAGGTGGTCCTAGTGGCATTAAGAAACAAAGAAGAGAAGCAACCCCAGAAAAGCAATTGGTACCTGAGGTGTTGATGGAAGGGGATTCCCCTTCCAAACTATAAACAATCCACTCTCTCTCCTCCTCCAGTCTCCCATACACTAAGAAGAATCTCCAATAAAGGTAAGTGTTATGCTGTTAATGTTTCATACATCATTTCCCATTGTATTGTTTATGTACTACATGTATATTTCATGTTAAAAAAAATTTTTTTAATACTTCTGGGTGTCAGGAACGGATTAATTGTATTTACATTATTTCTTATAGGGAAAATTGATTCGTAAATCGTAAATTTCGTTTATAGTAACTCCTCCAGGAACGGATTAATTACGAACAACGAGGGACCACTGTATATATATATATACATACATATTTTATATATAATATAATATATATATATATATATATATAATATATATATATATATATATATATATATATATAAACACCGAGAGGTGTGTATCAATCCTGTATTATACACTGGACGTTTACTTTAATTCCAAATTCGAATCAAAGTTTCCTTGACTAGTGGTGTACAGGTGACATGTAGCCTTAATGACCCTCGTTGATAGTCTTCATTTTCATTTCCTTTCAGCTAATAGGATTTGGGCTTCAGTAATGGATTGCTAGTATAGTGCCATAGTGTCGGGAAGTGCCAACCAGGCGCAGACACTCTGACGCCTGTGTGTACTCACCTAATTGTAGATGCAGGGGGCGAGAATCAGCTCCTGATCACAAAACCTAAAATACAGTGACCTTTCATATATAACATACATACAACATATATAATATATATATATATTTATATATATATATAATTTAAAAATTAATAAATAAAAAAAA
>NW_026507420.1:0-24631 GCF_026875155.1 Cherax quadricarinatus
GGCCCAAAAATATACCCACTGCCCCCACACTCACTGGTGGGCGGTGCAGCAGCCACATATACACCACCTGGACCAAACTCACTGGTGGGCGGTGCAGCAGACACATATACACCACCTGCACCACACTCACTGGTGGGCGGTGCAGCAGACACATATACACCACCTTGACCACACTGGTGGGCGGTGAAGCAGCCACATATACACACACCACCTGGACCAAACTCAATGGTGGGCGGTGAAGCAGCCACATATACACACACCACCTGGACAAAACTCACTGGTGGGCGGTGCAGCAGACACATATACACCACCTGGACCACACTGGGTGGCGGTGCAGCAGCACATATACACACAAGACCTGGTCCAAACTCACTGGTGGGCCGTGCAAGTTTTGCAGCAGCCACAATACAACACCAATGACCAAAACTCACTGGTGGGGTGGTGCAGCAGCCACATATACACTCCTAGCACCAACCTCCATGCGGGGCGGTGGTGCAGCAGCCCACATTATCACACACCTCCTGGACCAAACTCACTGGTGGGTGGGGCAGCCAGCCACTTATTCACACCTGGACCAAACTCACAGCGTGGGCGGTGCAGCAGCCCACATATACAACACTCTGGACCAAATCACTGGTGGCGGTGCAGCAGGACACATATACACCACCTGACAAAAACTAACTGGTGGGAGGTGCAGCAGCCACATATTCCACATCTGGACCAACTCACTGGTGGGCAGTTGCAGCAGCCACCATATAACCACCTGGGCCAAACTCACTGGTGGGCGGTGCAGCAGTACAAATATACACCGCTGGACCAAAACTCAATGGTGGCGGTGCTGCAGCCATTATACACACCTGCGACCAAACTCACTGGTGGGCGGTTTGCGGCAGCCACATATACACACACCACCTGGACAAACTCACTGGTGGGTGTTGACAGCAGCCCACATATACAACACCTGGACCATAAAACTACTGGTGGGCGGTTGCAGCAGCCACATATACACTCCACCTGGACCAAACTCCTGGTGGGCGGTTGCCAGCAGACTCATATACACCACCGGGCCAAACTCACTGGTGGGCGCGTGCAGCAGCCACATATACACCACTGGACCAAAGCTCATGGTGGGCAGGTGCAGCAGCCACATTTTCCACCACCTGTGGCCAAACTCACTGGTGGGCGGTGCAGCAGCACATATACACCGCCTGGACAAACTCACTGGGTGGGCGGTGCAGCAGCCACCACCATGTACACCACCTGACCAATACTCACTGGTGGGCGGTTGCAGCAGACACATAGACACCACCTGCGACAAATCACTGGTGGGCGGTGCAGCAGACACATATTCACCACCTGGACCAGAATCCTGGGTGGCGGATGCAGCAGCCATATATACACCACCTGGACCAAACTCATGGTGGGCGGTGCAGCTGACACATCATACACCTCACTGGACCAAAACTCATGGTGGGCGCGTTGCAGCAGCCACATATACACACCTGCGACCAAATCACTGGGGGGCGGTTGCAGAGGACACATATACACCACCTGACATAACTCACTGGTTGTGGGCGGTGCAGCCGAACAACAAATTCACCACCTGGACCAAACTCACTGGTGGGCGGTGCAGTTGCAGCAGCCATATATACACATCCTGGACCAAACTCGTGGTGGGCGGTTGCAGCAGCCACCATATACACCACCTGCGAACCAAACCTCACTGGTGGGCGGGCTGCAGCTGCCA
The DNA here is from genome assembly GCF_026875155.1 of Cherax quadricarinatus. NCBI lineage: Eukaryota > Metazoa > Arthropoda > Malacostraca > Decapoda > Parastacidae > Cherax > Cherax quadricarinatus. The sequence goes on from NW_026507420.1 coordinate 1,748, forward strand.
CATTATACACCTCCTGGACCAAATCACTGGTGGGCGGTGGCAGCGACACATATACACCACTGGACCAGACTCACTGGTGGGCGGTGCAGCAGACTCATATCACCACTGGGACCAGACTCCACTGGTGGGCGGTGCAGCAGCCAATATACACACCTGGACCAAACTCACTGGTCGGCGGTGCAGCAGACACATAGACACCCTCTGGGACCAAATACTCACTGGTGGGCGGGGTGCAGCAGAAAATATACACCACCTGCGACCTGACTCCTGGTGGGCGGTCTGCATGCAGCCACCATATTACACCACCTTGACCACTCACTCGTGGGCGGGCGATGCAGCAGAACTTATACACCACCGGACCAATCTTCATGGTGGGCGGTGCAGCAGACCACATATACACCACCTGGACCGACTCACTGGTGGGCGGTGCAGCAGCACTTTATACACACCCTGGACCAGACTCATGGTTGGGCCGGTGCAGCAGTACTCAATATACACCACCTGCACTCACACTATGGTTGGGCGGGGCAGCAGCCACATATACAACCACTGCGACCAAACTCACTGGTGGGCGGTGCAGCCGACACATATACACTCACCCTGCACCACTTCACTGGTGGGCGGTTTTGCAGCAGACACATATACACCACTTTGACCACCCACTGGTGGGCGGTAGGAAGCAGCCACATATACACACTACCTGACCAAACTCATATGGTGGGCGGTGAAGCAGCCAAATATACACACACCACCTGGACAAAACTCACTGGTGGGCGGTGCAGCAGACACATATACACCACCTGGACCACACTGGTGGGCGGTGCAGCAGCCACATATACACACAAGACCTGGACCAAACTCACTGGTGGGCGGTGCAGCAGCCACATATACACACACCAACTGGACCAAACTCACTGGTGGGTGGTGCAGCAGCAATATACACCACCTTTAGACCACAACTCCTGGTGGGCGGTGCGCAGCCACATATACACACACCAACCTGGACCAAAAACTCACTGGTGGGTGGTGCAGCAGCCACATATACACCACCTAGACCAAACTCACTGGTGGGCGGTGCAGCAGCCACATATACACACACCACCTGGACCAAACTCACTGGTGGGCGGTGCAGCAGCCACATATACACCACCTGGACCAAACTCACTGGTGGGCAGTGCAGCAGCCACATATACACCACCTGGACAACTCAACTGGTGGGCAGTGCAGCAGCCACATAGACTCCACCTGGGCCAAACTCTCTGGTCGGCGGTGCAGAAGCCACTTATACACACACGGACAAAACTCTCTGGGGGCGGTTGCAGCAGCTCCAATATACACCCACACCACCTGCGACCAAACTCACTGGTGGGTGGTGCAGGAGCCACATATTACACCACTGGACCAAACTCATGGTGGGCGGCTGCTGCAGCAGCCACATTACACCACCTGGACCAACCTCACTGGTGGGCGGTTGCAGCAGCAGACACATATTAAACCACCTGGGACCAAACTCACTGGTGGGCGGTTGCAGCAGCCACTTAGACACCACCTCGGACCAAACTCACTGGTGGGCGGTGCAGCAGCCACATATACACACTGGGCCAAAACTCACTGGTGGGCGGTTGCAGCGGGCAGCAAGACACATATACACCGCCTGGACCAATTCACGGTGGGCGGTTCTGGTTGTGCAGCAGCTCACATAACAAACCACCTGGACCAAACTCACTGGTGGGCGGTTTGCAGCGGTCACATATACACCTCTGGGACCATAAAACTCAAACTGGTGGGCGGTGCAGCAGACACATATACAACCACCTGGACCAGAATCACTGGTGGGGCGGTGCAGCAGCCATATATACTCCCACCTGGACCAAACTCAATGGTGGGCGGTTGCAGCAGACTCATTATACACCACCTGGACCAAACTCACTGGTGGGCGGTGCAGCAGACACTATTACACCACGGGGACCATCTAACGGGTGACGGCGATGCAGCAGACACATTACACCACCTGGACCAAAACTCATGGGGGGCGGTGCAGCAGACACATATACACCTCCTGGACAAACTCACTGAGTGGTGGGCGAGTGCAGCAGACACATATAACCACCACTGGACCAAAACTCACTGGTGGCGGTGCAGCAGAACATATACACCACTGGACCACACTCACTGGTGGGCGGTGCAGCAGACACATATTACACACCTGGAACCACAACTGGTGGGCGGTGTGCAGCTAGACACATATTACACCACTGGACACACTCACTGGTGGGCGGTGCAGCAGGACAAATATAACACCACTGCACCACACTCACTGGTGGGCGGTGCTGCAGCAGCCACATACTTACACCACCTGGACCAATACTCACTGGTGGCGGTTGCAGCAGCACATATACACCTCTGATCCAGACTCACCTGGTGGGCGGTGCAAGGCAGACACATATACACCACCTGCACCACACTCACTGGTGGGCGGTGCAGCAGCCACATATACACCACCTTGAGACCAACTCACTGGTGGGCGGTTGCAGGGCAACATATACACCACCTGCACCACACTCACTGGTGGGCGGTGCAGCAGACACATATACACCACCTTGACCACACTGGTGGGCGGTGAAGCAGCCACATATACACACACCACCTGGACCAAACTCAATGGTGGGCGGTGAAGCAGCCACATATACACACACCACCTGGACCAAACTCACTGGTGGGCGGTGCAGCAGACACATATACACCACCTGGACCACACTGGTGGGCGGTGCAGCAGCCACATATACACACAAGACCTGGACCAAACTCACTGGTGGGCGGTGCAGCAGCCACATATACACACACCAACTGGACCAAACTCACTGGTGGGTGGTGCAGCGCCACTATAACCACCATCGACCAAACTCACTGGTGGGCGGTGCAGCAGCCACATATACACACACCAACTGGACCAAACTCACTGGTGGGTGGTGCAGCAGCCACATATACACCACCTAGACCAAACTCACTGGTGGGCGGTGCAGCAGCCACATATACACCACCTGGACCATACCCACCCTCACTGGTGGCGGTGACAGCAGACACATATACACCACCCTGGGACCAAAACTCCACTGGAGGGTGGTGCAGCAGCCACATATACACCCCTGGTACAAATCACTGTGTGGGCTGTGCAGCAGCAACTTATACACCACCTGGGCCAAACTCATGGTAGCGGGGCAGCAGACACATTATTCACCGCCTGGACCAAAACCACTGGTTGGGAGGTGCAGCACAGCTAGCCACATCTACCCCCTGGACCCAAACTCATGGTGGGCGGTTGCGGCAGCCACATATACACACACCACCTGTGACCAAACTCATGGTGGGGGTGCAGCAGGCCACTATTACACCACCTGGGACCAAACTCACTGGTGGGCGGTGCAGCAGCAGCAGCCACCATATACACCACCTGGACCAGAACTCACTGGTGGGGCGGTGCAGCAGGAAAATATACACCACCTGGACCAAACTAACTGGTGGGGCGGTTGCAGCAGCCTCATATACCCCACCTGGACCAAAACTCTCTGGGTGGGCGGTGCAGCAGCCACATATACACCACCTGGGCCAAACTCACTGGTGGGCGGTGCAGCAGACACATATACACCGCCTGGACCAAACTCACTGGTGGGCGGTGCAGCAGCCACATATACACCACCTGGACCAAACATCCTGAGTGGGCGGTGCAGCAGCACATATACACCACCTGGACCAAACTCACTGGTGGGCGGTGCAGCAGACACATATACACCACCTGGACCAGAATCACTGGTGGGCGGTGCAGCAGCCATATATACACCACCTGGACCAAACTCACTGGTGGGCGGTGCAGCAGACACATATACACCACCTGGACCAAACTCACTGGTGGGCGGTGTGCAGCAGCCACATATTCACACCTGGACCAAATTCACTGGTGGGCGATGACAGCAGACACATATACACCACCTGGACCAAAACTCACTGGTGGGCGGTTGCAGCAGGACACATATACACACCTGGGACCAAACTCACTGGTGGGGCGGTGCAGCAGACACCTTTTACACCACCTGGGAAACAAACTCACTGGGTGGGCGGTTGCCAGCAGACATTTACACCACCTGGACCACACTCACTGGTGGGGGGTGCAGCAGCCACATATACAATACCAGGGACCACTGGTGGGCGGTGCAGCAGCACATTTACACCACCTGGACCACCTGGTGGGCGGTGCAGCAGCACATATACACCACCTGGACACTACTGGTGGGCGGTTGACAGCAGCCAACATTACACCACCTGGAACCACACTGGTGGGCTGTGCAGCAGCACATATACACACACCACCTGGGACCACACTGGTGGCGGTGGCAGCAGCCACATATACACCACCCTGGGACCCACACTGTGTGGGCGGTGCAGCAGCCACATATACACCGCCTGGACCACACTGGGGGGCGGTGCAGCAGCCACCACAATACCCACCTGGACCACACAGGTGGGCGGTGCAGCAGGACACATATACACCACCTGGACCACACTCACGGGTGGGCGGTTGCAGCAGACATCATATACACCACCTGGACCACACTGGGGGGCGAGTGGCAGCAGGAACATATACACCACCTGGACTCACTGGTGGGCGGTGAAGCAGCCAGATACACACACCATCTGGACCCAACTCAATGGTGGGGCGGTGAAGCAAGCCACATATACAAACACCTCCTGGACCAAACACACTGGTGGGCGGTTGTGCAGCAGACACATATACACCACCTGCACCACACTCACTGGTGGGCGGTGCAGCAGCCACATATACACCACCTGGACCAAACTCACTGGTGGGCGGTGCAGCAGACAACAAATTCACCCACCTGCACCACACTCCCTGTGGGGCGGTGCAGCAGACACATATACACCACCTTGACCACACTGGTGGGCGGTGAAGCAGCCACATATACACACACCATCTGGACCAAACTCAATGGTGGGCGGTGAAGCAGCCACATATACACACACCACCTGGACCAAACTCACTGGTGGGCGGTGCAGCAGACACATATACACCACCTGGACCACACTGGTGGGCGGTGCAGCAGCCACATTACACAAGACCTGGACAAACTCTCTGGTCACGGCGCGGTTGCAGCAGCCACATATACACACACCAACTGGACCAAACTCACTGGTGGGTGGTGCAGCAGCCACATATACACCACCTGGACCAAACTCACTGGTGGGCGGGTCGGCAGCAGCACAGATACACCACCTGGACCCAATCTCACTGGTGGGCGCGTGCAGCTGACACATATAACACCTGGACAAACTCATGGTGGAAAGGTGCAGCAGCCACATATACACCACCGAGCCAAAATCAACTGGTGGGCAGTGCAGCCAGCCACATATACACCACCTGGGCAAAACTCACTGGTAGGCGGATGTCAGCAGCAGGACACATATACACCGCCTGGACCAACTCCACTGGTGCGGCGGTGTGCAGCAGCCACAGCCATACATATACACCACCTGGGACCAACTCCACGGTGGGCGGTGCAGCCAGCCACATTACACACACCACCTGGACCAAATCCACTGCGTGGGTGGTGCAGCAGACCATCATATACTCCTCTGGACCCAAAACTCACTGGTGGGCGGTTGACAGCAGCCACACATATCACCACCTGGACCCATAACTCACTGGTGGGCGTGCAGCAGGACACATATACACACCTGGACCAAACTCACTGGTGGGCGGTGCAGCAGCCACATTACACCACCTGGACCAAACTCCTGGTGGGCGGTGTTGCAGCAAGGCCACTATAACCACCTGGCCAAACTCATGGTGGGGCGGTGCAGCAGACACATATACAACCGCCTGGACCCAACTCACGGTGGGCGGTGCAGCAGCCACATATACACCACCTGGCCCAACTCACTGGTGGGCGGTCTGCAGCAGAACTATACACCACCTGCACCAAACTCACTGGTGGGAGGTGCAGCTGCACATTATACTCACCTGGACCAGAATCATGGTGGGCGGTGCAGCAGGCCATATATACACCACCTGGACCAAACTCACTGGTGGGGCGGTGTGCAGACACATATTTACACCTCACCTGGACCAAACTCAATGGTGGGCGGTGCCAGCAGGCCACATATACACCACCTGGATCCAAACTCACTGGTGGCGGTGCAGCAGACACATATACACCACCTGGACCAAATACTCACTGGTGGGCGGTGCAGCAGGTCACATATACACCACCTGGACCCAAACTCACTGGTGGGCGGATGTTGACGGTGCACAGACACATATACACACCGGGACCAGACTCACTGGTGGGGCGGGTGCAGCAGACACATATACACCACCTGGACCAGGACTCCCTGGTGGGCGGTGCAGAGCTGCCAAATATTCAACCACCTCGGACCTAACTCACATGGTCGGCGGTGCGAAGACACAGTATACCACCCTGGGACCAAACTCAATGGTGGGCGGTGCAGCAGGACACCATAATACACCACCTGGACCAGACTCACTGGTGGCGGTGCAGCAGCCCAATATACACCATCTGGGACCACAGTCACTGTGGGCGGTGCAGCAGGACTCTTTACACCACCGGGTCCACACTCATGTGTTGGGCGGTGCAGCTGACCACTTATACACCCACCTGGACACTCATGGTGGGCGGTGAGCAGCCAAATACTACACACCTGGACCACACTTCAATGGTGGGGGGTAGCAGCAGCCCATAAACATCCACATGGGACCAAACTCATGGTGGGCGGTCTGCAGTAGACACATTATACACCACTGGACCAAACTGGTGGGCCGGTGGCAGCCAGCCACATATACAACCACCTGGGACCACACTGGTGGGCGGTGCAGCAGACACAATAGACACCACCTCTGGACACATGGTGGGCGGTGCAGCAGACTACACATATAACCACTGGACCACACTCACTGGGGTGGGCGGGTTGCAGCAGACACATATACACTCCACCTGGCCCACATGGTGGCGGTTGCAGCAGGACACATATACACCACCTGGACCACACTCCACTGGTGGGGCGGTTGTGCAGCAGAACATATACACCACCTGCACCACACTCATGGTGGCGGTGCGCTGTCGCAGCAGCGCATATACATACCTGGACCAAACTCACTTGGTGGGCGGTCTTGCTAGCAGCCACATATACAACACCTGGGACCAGACTCACTGGTGGTCGGTTTTGCAGCAGACAATATACCACACCTGCCACCACACATCATGGTGGGCGTTGCAGCAGCCCAATATGCACCACCGCGGACCAAACTCATGGTGGGCGGTGCCAGCCAGACACGGTTTACACCACCTGCAACACACTCACTGGTGCGGGCGGTGCAGCAGACACATATACACCACCTTGACCACACTGGTGGGCGGTGAAGCAGCCACATATACACACACCACCTGGACCAAAACTCAATGGTAGGCGGTGAAGCAGCCAGTATAAACACCCACCTGGACCAAACTCACTGGTGGGCGGTGCAGCAGACACATATACACCACCTGGACCACACTGGTGGGCGGTGCAGCAGCCACATATACACACAAGACCTTGACCAAAAACTCGACTGGTGGGCGAGTGCAGCTGCACATATACAACACCAACTGACCAAACTCACTGGTGAGGTGGGCAGCAGCAAAATCATTATACACACCTAGACCAAATCATGGGGGGCGGTGCAGCAGCCACATATACACTACACCTCCTGACCAAACGCATGGTGGGGTGGTGGCAGCAGCCACATATGACACCGCCTGGACGAACTCACTGTGTGGGCCGGTTGCAGCAGCCAACATATACACCACTGGACCAAAAACTCTCTGGTGGGCGGTTGCAGCAGGACCACATATACACCACCTGGACCAAACTCATCTGGTTGGAGGATTGCAGCAGCCAATAATAACACCTGGACAAAAACTCACTGGTGGTCGGTGCAGCAGGCCACCATATACACCACTCCACCTGGACCAAACTCACTGGGGGTGTTTGCAGCAGCCACATATAACAACACCTGGACCAAACTCACTGGTGGGCGGTTGCGCAGCCAACATATACACCACCTGGACCAAACTCACTGGTGGCGGTTGCAGCAGAACATATACACAACTGGACCAAAACTCATGGTGGGCGGGGGTGCCAGCAGCCCACATATACACCACCTGACCAAACTCACTGGTGGGCAGTGCAGAGTCCACATATACACCACCTGGCCAAATCATGGTGGGCCGGTTGTGCAGCAGACACTTATACACCGCCTGGACCAAACTCACTGGTGGGCGGTGTGCTGCAGCCACATATACACCACCGGGACCAAACTCACTGGTGGAGCGGTTTGCAGTGACACATATAAACACCTGGACCAAACTCATGGGTGGGCGGTGCAGCAGACACATATTCACACCTGGACCAGACTTCACTGGTGGGCGGTGCAGCAAGCCATATAATACACCACCTCGACCAAATCTCATGGTGGGCGGTTGATCAGACTCATATACTACCACCTGGACAAAACTCACTGGTGGGGCGGTTGCAGCAGCCACATATACACCAACCCTGGACCAAACTCATGGTGGGCGGTGGCCCCCCAAAAGGGCAGCACACATATACACCACTGGACAAAACTCAATGGTGGGCGGTGCAGCAGACACATATACACCATGGACCAAAAATCACTGGTGGGCGAGTGCATGCAGCCCATATATACACCACCTGGACCCAAACTCATGGAGTGGGCGGTTGGCAGCAGCCACCATATACACCACCTGGGACCAAACCTCATGGTGGGCGGTGCAGCAGCCACATATATCACACTGGACAAACTCATGGGGGGCGGTTTACAGACAGACACATATACACCAACCGGGCCAGACTCACTGCCGGTGGGCGGGTGCAGACAGGACACATATACACCACCTGGACAGACTTCAATGGTGGGCGGGCAAGCGCCACATATACACACTGGACCAAACTCACTGGTCGGCGGTGCAGCAGACAATTTTAACCCCGGGGACCAAATACTCACTGGTGGGGCGGTTGTGCAGCAGACACTTATACACCACCTGGCAGGACTCACTGGTGGGCGGTCAGCAGCCACATTTACTCCACCTTGATGCTGTTCCCAAACTCACTCGGGGCGGTGTCAGCAGACACATTATACACCACCTGGACCAAACTCACTGGTGGGCGGTTTGGGCAGCAGACACATATACACCACCTGGACCAGACTCATGGTGGGGCGGTGCAGCAGCCACATTTGCACACCTGGACCACACTCAATGGTGGGCTGTGCCAGCACTGCCACATATACACTCATGGACCAAACTCATGGTGGGCGGTGCAGCAGCACACTATACACCAACTGGACCAGGGACTCACTGGTTGGGTGGTGCAGCAGCCACAATACAGCACCTGGATCCAAACTCACTGTGTGGGCGGTTGCAGAGCCACTTATTTACACCACCTGGTCCAGACTCACTGGTGGGCGGGTGCAGCAGGACACAATAACCCCACCTGGACCAGACTCAATGGTGGGCGGTGCAGCAGCCAATAATACACCACCTGGACCAAACTCACTGGTGGCAGTGTTACAGCAGACACATATACACCACCTGGACCAAAACTCACTGGGGGGCGTGTGCAGCAGCCACATATACCCACCTGGACCAAAGCACTGGGTGGGCGGCTGCTGTTGCAGCGCCGCATATACCACCTGAACCACACTCATTGGGGGGGTGCAGCAGCCACATATACACCCACCTGGACCACCACTCACTGAATGGGCGGTGCAGCTGCCACATATCACCACCTGGACCAACCACTGGTGGGCGGGTGCAGCACGCACATATACACCACCTGGACAAACTCACTGGTGGGCGGGGAAGCAGCCAAATATTACACCACCTGGACCCAAACTCACTGTGTGGGCGGTCGTGTTGCAGCAGCCAATATAATACAACCACCTGGACCACACTCACTGGTGGGCGGTGCAGCAGCAATATACACACATGGGGACACATACTCACTGTGTGGGCGGGGCAGCAGACCCATTATACACCACTGGACCAAACTCTCACTGGTGGGAGGTGCAGCAGCTCATATACACCATCTGGGTCCAACACTCACTGGTGGGCGGCGGACACAGCAGCTGCACTTATTACACTCCACTCTGGACCATAACTCACCTGGTGGGCGGTGCAACAGTCTTATATACCACCACCTGGACCAAACTCACTGGTGGGAGGGGGGCAGCTGCACACATATACACACCTGGGGCCAACTCACTTGGTGGCAGTGCAGCAGCACATATGCACCACCTGGACCAAACTCACTGGTGGGATTGTGCAGCAGCTCATATACTCCACCTGGACCAAATCACTGGTGGGCGGTGCAGCAGCCACATATACACACCTGGGATCCAAACTCATGGTGGGCGGTGCAGCAGCCACCTATTACACCACCTGGACCAAACTTCACTGGTGGGAGGTGCAGCAGCCACATATACACCTCAACCTTGGACCAAACTCATGGTGGGTGGTGCTGCAGCAGCCACATATACACAACCTGGACCAAAACTCACTGGTGGGCGGTGCAGCAGCCACTTTACACCACCTGGACAAAACGCACTGGTGGGAGGTGCAGCAGCACTATTATACACATCTGGACCACCCACCTCACTGGTGGGCGGTTGCAGCAGACAAATATACACCACTGGACCACACTCACTGGTGTGCGGTGCAGCAGACACATATTAACCACCTGGACCACAATACTGGTGGGCGGGTGCAGCAGACACATTACACCACCTGACCACACTCACTGGTGGGCGGTTGAAGCAGCCAATATACACCACCTGGACCCAAACTCACTGTGTGGGCGGTGCCAGCAGACACCATATACACCACTGGACCAAACTGGTGGGCGGTGCAGCAGCCACATATACACCACCTGGACAACACTGGTGGGCGGTGCAGCAGACACATATACACCACCTGGACCACACTGGGTGGGCGGCTATGGTTTTGCAGCAGAAGCAGACACATATACACCACCTGGACCACACTCACTGGTGGGCGGTGCAGCAGCCACATATACACCACCTGGACCACACTGGTGGGCGGTGCAGCAGACACATATACACCACCTGGACCACACTGGTGGGCGGTGCAGCAGACACATATTACAAACACCTGGACCACCTGGTGGGCGGTTTTGCTAGCAGCCACATATACACACCGTGGAATCCACATGGTGGGCGGTGCAGCAGACACATTACACCACCTGGACCACATGGGTGGCGGTGCAGCAGACAACATATACACCACCTGGACCACACAGGTGGGCGGTGCTGCTGTTTTACAGCGGCACATATACACATGGACCTCAATGGTGGGGCGGTTGCAGCAGACACATATACACCACTGGACCACACTGGGTGGGCGCGTTGGCAGGGGGGGGGCCCAAGCCATATACACACCTGGACCACACTGGTGGGCGGTGCAGCAGACACATTTACACCACCTGGTCCACTGGTGGGCGGTGCAGCAGCCAATATTAACCACCTGGACACACTGGTGGGCGTTTGCAGCAGCACATATTATACACCACCTGGACACACACTGGTGGGGCGGTGCAGCAGCCACATATACACCACCTGGACCACACTGGTGGGCCGGTGCAGCATGCCACTTATACACCACTGGACCACACTGGCGTGGGCGGTGCTGCAGCCACATATACACACCTGGACCCACACTGGGTGGGCGGTGCAGCAGCCCACTATACTACCACCTGGACCCATCATCTGGTGGGCGGTTGCAGCAGCCATCATATACACACCTGGACCCCACTGGTGGGACGGTGCAGCAGCCACATATACACCACCTGGACCACACTGGTGGGGGCGGTGCCAGCAGCCACATATTACACACACCTGGACCACCACTGTGTGGGCGGCTGCAGCAGCCAATATACACACAACCTGGACCACACTGCGTGGGCGGGAGCAGCAGCCACCATATACACCCCTGGACACACTGGTGGGCGGTGCAGCAGAACACAGTAAGTAAACGTCACGGATGATTCTTCATGTGATGCCAGGCCGATTAATGGTTTTTCCAAAACATCCTAATAAAATTGTCGATTTATCGTAGTGTAGTTTATCATATAGCGTCATGATGATTTTCCCTACATAGCGCCTAATTGTTCTCTGTAATCATTATAGGCTATATAAGAAACAAGGATTTTTCTCTTTTATTGCTGCAGCATGCCTAGTATGGTCTGTAGGCCTGCCGCAGTGTTCCTCTCGTTATTCTATTTTTAGATGTCACTTCTGTAGAGGCTCTTTTGGTGTCACCCCCTAATGGTGTCACCCGGGGCGACCACCCCCCCGCCCCCCCTAAACGACGACTCTCTGCCACATTAGGTAGGCTTCTGGTTATGACAATAAAGAAATTTATGCATAACTCTAAGGGATTTGTACAACCCAGTGTTGACTACCATCAACACTGGGACTGTGCTACAGTGATGTGTTCAACTGTTATTGTCACTGTCAGCACCATGAGAAGCACTGTGCTACCAGTGATGTGTTACCACTTTTATTGTCACTGTCAGCACCGTCTGAGAGACTGTGTACCAGTGAATGTGTTCACTGTTATTGTCACTGTCAGCACCACAGAGAGCACTGTGCTACCAGTGATGTGTCACCATGTTGGTTAATTCTACTGGCAGCACCATGAGAGCACTGTGCTACAGTGATGTGTTCACCATGTGGTTAATTCTCACTGTCAGCACGCTGAGAGCACCTGTGTACCAGTGATGTGTTCACTGTAATTGTCACTGTCAGCACATGAGGCACTGTGCCTACCAGTGATGTGTTCACCACTGTTGGTTTTCTCACTGTAGCACCGCCTGAGAGCACTGTGTACCAGTGATGTGTTCACTGTTCTTGTCCACTGTCAAGCACCACTGAGAGCACTGTGCTACAGTGATGTGTTTACCAGGTTATTGTCACTGGTACATCACCGTGAGGCCACTGTATACCAGTGATGTGTCACTGTTATTGTCACTGTCAGCACACTGATGCGCACTGTGACTACCAGTGATGTGTTACCACTGTTATTGTCACATTCAGCCCCGCGCTGAGAGCCTGTTGCTTACCAGTGATGTGTTCACTGTTATTGTCACTGTCAGCACCACTGAGAGCATTGTGCTACCAGTGATGTGTTTACCCCATGTTTTGTCACTGTGCAGCACACTGAGAGCACGTGCTAACAGTGATGTGTTACCATGTTATTGTATGTCAGCACCGCTGAGGCGGTTGCAGCAGACACATATACACCACCTGGGCAGAATCACTGAGTGGGCGGTGCAGCAGCCATATATCACCACCTGGAGCAAACTCATGGTGGGCGGTGCAGCAGACACATATACACCACCTGGGACCAAAACTCATGTGAGCGGTTTGCAGCAGCCCATATACACCACCCTGGACCAAAACTCACTGGTGGGCGTGCCAGCAGACACATATCACACTGACCAAACGCACTGGTGGGCGGTTTGCAGCAGTCCATATACACCACCTGTGACCATAACTCCACTGGTGGGCGGTGCTAGCAGACACATTTACACCACTGGACCAGACTCACAGGTGGGCGGTGCATGCAGACACATATACCCACCTGGACCAGACTCACTGGTGGGCGGATCTGCTGCACGCCACATATACACCTCCTGGACCAAAACTCACGGGTCGGCGGTTTGCAGCAGACACATATAACCACCTGGACCAAACTCACTGGTGGGCGGGTGCAGAGACACATATACACCACCTGTGAACCGACTCACTGGTGGGCGGTTGCAGCAGCCTCTTTTTCACCATCTGGACCCACACTCAACTGGTGGGCGGCTGCACTGCAGACACATATACACCACTGGGGACCTCACTCATGGGGGGGCGGGTTTGCAGCAGACACTTATACACCACCTGGACCACACTCACGGGTGGGCGGTGAAGCAGCCACATATACACCACCTGGGACCACCTCACTGGTGGGCGGGTGCAGCAGCCACTATAAACACCACCTGGACCAAACTCACTGGTGGGCGGTGCAGCAGACACATATACACACCGGGACCAAAAACTTGGTGGGGCGGGTGCAGCAGCCACATATACACACTGGACCACACTGGTGGGGCGGTTGCAGCAGACACAGATACACCCACTCGGGATCACACTGGTGGGCGGTGCAGCAGGTCACATATACACCACCTGGTCCAACACTCATGGTGGGCGGAGTGCAGCAGACACATTACACACCTGGCTACACTGGTGGGCGGTGCTGCAGCAGACACATTTACACCACCTGGGACCACACTCATGGTGTGCGGTGCAGCAGAACATATACACCACCTGCACCACCTCACTGGTGGGCGGTGCAGCAGCCACATATACACCCACCTGGACCCCCCCCCCCCCCAAACCTCATGGTGGGCGGTGCAGCAGCCACATATTCACCACCTGGACCTGACTCATGGTGGGCGGTGCAGCAGACACATATACACCACCTGCACCACACTCACTGGTGGGCGGTGCAGCAGCCACATATACACCACCTGGACCAAACTCACTGGTGGGCGGTGCAGCAGACACATATACACCACCTGCACCACACTCACTGGTGGGCGGTGCAGCAGACACATATACACCACCTTGACCACACTGGTGGGCGGTGAAGCAGCCACATATACACACACCACCTGGACCAAACTCAATGGTGGGCGGTGAAGCAGCCTCATATACACACACCTCCTGGACAAAACTCACTGGTGGTGGCGGGTGCAGCAGCACATATACACCCACCTGGGACCACCAGGGTGGCGGTGCAGCAGCACATATACACACAAGACCTGGTCCAAACTCACTGGTGGGCCGTGCAAGTTTTGCAGCAGCCACAATACAACACCAATGACCAAAACTCACTGGTGGGGTGGTGCAGCAGCCACATATACACTCCTAGCACCAACCTCCATGCGGGGCGGTGGTGCAGCAGCCCACATTATCACACACCTCCTGGACCAAACTCACTGGTGGGTGGGGCAGCCAGCCACTTATTCACACCTGGACCAAACTCACAGCGTGGGCGGTGCAGCAGCCCACATATACAACACTCTGGACCAAATCACTGGTGGCGGTGCAGCAGGACACATATACACCACCTGACAAAAACTAACTGGTGGGAGGTGCAGCAGCCACATATTCCACATCTGGACCAACTCACTGGTGGGCAGTTGCAGCAGCCACCATATAACCACCTGGGCCAAACTCACTGGTGGGCGGTGCAGCAGTACAAATATACACCGCTGGACCAAAACTCAATGGTGGCGGTGCTGCAGCCATTATACACACCTGCGACCAAACTCACTGGTGGGCGGTTTGCGGCAGCCACATATACACACACCACCTGGACAAACTCACTGGTGGGTGTTGACAGCAGCCCACATATACAACACCTGGACCATAAAACTACTGGTGGGCGGTTGCAGCAGCCACATATACACTCCACCTGGACCAAACTCCTGGTGGGCGGTTGCCAGCAGACTCATATACACCACCGGGCCAAACTCACTGGTGGGCGCGTGCAGCAGCCACATATACACCACTGGACCAAAGCTCATGGTGGGCAGGTGCAGCAGCCACATTTTCCACCACCTGTGGCCAAACTCACTGGTGGGCGGTGCAGCAGCACATATACACCGCCTGGACAAACTCACTGGGTGGGCGGTGCAGCAGCCACCACCATGTACACCACCTGACCAATACTCACTGGTGGGCGGTTGCAGCAGACACATAGACACCACCTGCGACAAATCACTGGTGGGCGGTGCAGCAGACACATATTCACCACCTGGACCAGAATCCTGGGTGGCGGATGCAGCAGCCATATATACACCACCTGGACCAAACTCATGGTGGGCGGTGCAGCTGACACATCATACACCTCACTGGACCAAAACTCATGGTGGGCGCGTTGCAGCAGCCACATATACACACCTGCGACCAAATCACTGGGGGGCGGTTGCAGAGGACACATATACACCACCTGACATAACTCACTGGTTGTGGGCGGTGCAGCCGAACAACAAATTCACCACCTGGACCAAACTCACTGGTGGGCGGTGCAGTTGCAGCAGCCATATATACACATCCTGGACCAAACTCGTGGTGGGCGGTTGCAGCAGCCACCATATACACCACCTGCGAACCAAACCTCACTGGTGGGCGGGCTGCAGCTGCCACATTATACACCTCCTGGACCAAATCACTGGTGGGCGGTGGCAGCGACACATATACACCACTGGACCAGACTCACTGGTGGGCGGTGCAGCAGACTCATATCACCACTGGGACCAGACTCCACTGGTGGGCGGTGCAGCAGCCAATATACACACCTGGACCAAACTCACTGGTCGGCGGTGCAGCAGACACATAGACACCCTCTGGGACCAAATACTCACTGGTGGGCGGGGTGCAGCAGAAAATATACACCACCTGCGACCTGACTCCTGGTGGGCGGTCTGCATGCAGCCACCATATTACACCACCTTGACCACTCACTCGTGGGCGGGCGATGCAGCATACAACCCACAAGGGTATGGGGGTTAGTACCACCCAACCTTGGGTTGGTGTTACTCCCACCCACACCATGGGTATGGTGTTAGTACCACCCACACCATGGGTATGGTGTTACTCCACCCACCCCATGGGTATGGGGTTATCCACCACCCAGGGTTTGGTGTTACTACCCCCACACCTGGGTATGGTTTTAGTCCACTCCCCCTTGGGGGGAAGGGGGAAAATCAAGTCCTTTCGTCTGTAATTTTCATTTACAAATATTTATAAAGAACAAAATGTTCAGACATCTCGGAGATGACACAAGTCCAGACAATATGTGTGTGTGAGCTAATAACTACCTCAAGGACCGTATATGTGTATGGTGTTACATAATAACTACCACCCAGGCGTATATGTGTGTGTGAGCATAATACACTGCCCCAAGGACCGTATATGGTGTGTGAGCTAATAACTACCCACCATGGACGTTATGTGTGTGTGTGCATAATAACTACCCCAAGGACTGTTATTGTGTGTGAGTCATAATAACTACCCCAAGGACCATATGTTTGTGTGAGCTAATAACTACCCCAAGGACCGTATATGTGTGTGTGTGCTAATAACTACCCCAATGGACTGTATATTTGTGTGTGAGCATAATAACTCCCCAAGGACCGTAATGTGTGTGTGAGCTATAACTACCCCAAGGCGTATTGTGTGTAGAGCAAATAACACCCACAGGACCGTATTGGTGTGTGTGAGCATATAACTACACCAAGGACGTATATGTGTGTGTGACATAAATACCCCAAGGACCGTATGTGTGTGTGGTGAGCATATAACTACCCCAGGACCGATTATGGTGTGTGAGCATAAAACTACCCAAGGACCGAATTGGTGGAGCATATAACTACCCCAAGGACCGTAATTGGTGTGGCATAATAATACCCAAGACCGTATATGTGTAGTGTGAGCAAATAACTAACCCCAAGGACCGTATATGTGTGTGGAGATAAAACTACCCAAGGACGTATATGTGTGTGTGAGCATAATAAACTACCCAAGGACCGTATATGTGTGTGTGAGCATAATAACTCCCAAGGACCGTATATGTGTGTGTGAGCATAATAACTACCCCAAGGACCGTATATGTGTGTGTGAGCATAATAACTACCCAAGGACCGTATATGTGTGTGTGAGCATAATAACTACCCCAAGGACCGTATATGTGTGTGTGAGCATAATAACTACCCCAAGGACTGTATATGTGTGTGTGAGCATAATAACTACCCCAAGGACCGTATATGTGTGTGTGAGCATAATAACTACCCCAAGGACCGTATATGTGTGTGTGAGCATAATAACTACCCCAAGGACCGTATATGTGTGTGTGAGCATAATAACTACCCAAGGACCGTATATGTGTGTGTGAGCATAATAACTACCCCAAGGACCGTATATGTGTGTGTGAGCATAATAACTACCCCAAGGACCGTATATGTGTGTGTGAGCATAATAACTACCCCAAGGACCGTATATGTGTGTGTGAGCATAATAACTACCCCAAGGACCGTATATGTGTGTGTGAGCATAATAACTACCCCAAGGACCGTATATGTGTGTGTGAGCATAATAACTACCCAAGGACCGTATATGTGTGTGTGAGCATAATAACTACCCCAAGGACCGTATATGTGTGTGTGAGCATAATAACTACCCCAAGGACCGTATATGTGTGTGTGAGCATAATAACTACCCCAAGGACCGTATATGTGTGTGTGTGAGCATAATAACTACCCCAAGGACCGTATATGTGTGTGTGAGCATAATAACTACCCCAAGGACCGTATATGTGTGTGTGAGCATAATAACTACCCCAAGGACCGTAGCAGATATAAATCTGTTGTGCCTCAGCAAACTGAGGGGCCCTAAACCTTTGTGCCTAAGAATTCCACGGACTTCACGATGATATCTTTCATCTGTAATGAATTTGGACATAAACGTCAAGAATGTGCCAAGAGGAAGCGTGAGAATATCGGGAAGTGTTTCACTGAAGCTAATATTAACGCAGCTTTTAGTGAAGGTACTCTTAATGGAATGAATGTTTCGCCAATTCTTAGAGATACTGGATGTTCCTGTATTGTTATCTCTAGTAAGCTTTTCCCTAACTTAGATTCTTCACGGTATAAAATTATTAAATTAAATTAAATTATGTTAGCTTTCCTCACAAATTGGAAGAACTATGAGAGTTTCTATGGTAATAATGCGATTTACTCAGTCCCATTTGCTAGGGTTGCAGTGGATAGAGTTGGTCGTATCACTTCTGGTTCATCAGGAGGTCATAAATACATCTTGACTATGACTGGCATTGCGTCTAGCTTCCCAGAAGCGGTACGTCAGTAGAAGTTGCAGAAAAGTGGCTATTTTTTCACGGGTAGGTATACCCAGAGAAATTCTTTATGATCAAAGAACACAATTTAACATAAGAACATAAGAACATAAGAAAGGAGGAACACTGCAGGAGGCCTGCTGGCCCATACTAGGCAGGTCCTTTACAATTCATTCCCACTAACAAAACATTTACCCAACCCAATTTTCAATGCTACCCAAGAAATAAGCTCTGATGTGAAAGTCCCACTCAAATCCAACCCTTCCCACTCATGTACTTATCCAACCTAGATTTGAAACTACCCAAAGTCCTAGCCTCAATAACCCAACTAGGTAGACTGTTCCACTCATCAACTACCCTATTTCCAAACCAATACTTTCCTATGTCCTTTCTAAATCTAAACTTATCTAATTTAAATCCATTACTGCGGGTTCTCTCTTGGAGAGACATCCTCAAGACCTTATTAATATCCCTTTATTAATACCTATCTTCCACTTATACACTTCGATCAGGTCTCCCCTCATTCTTCGTCTAACAAGTGAATGTAACTTAAGAGTCTTCAATCTTTCTTCATAAGGAAGATTTCTGATGCTATGTATTAATTTAGTCATCTACGCTGAATGTTTTCTAACGAATTTATGTCCATTTTGTATACGGAGACCAGAACTGAGCTGCATAATCAAGGTGAGGCCTTACTAATGATGTATAAAGCTGCAGTATGACCTCTGGACTTCTGTTGCTTACACTTCTTGATATAAATCCCAGTAATCTATTTGCCTATATTACGTACGCTTAGGCATTGCTGTCTTGGTTTAAGGTTGCTGCTCACCATAAACCCCAAGTCCTTTTCGCAATCTGTATGGCTAAGTTCTACATCATTTAATTTATAAGTACTAGGGTTATGGGCACTCCCAAGCTTCAGAACCTTGCACTTATCTACATTGAACTGCATCTGCCACTTTTCTGACCAAGAATAGAGTTTGTTTAAATCCTCCTGAAGTTCCCTAACATCTACGTTTGAATCAATTATCCTACCTATCTTTGTGTCATCGGCGAAATTTGCTCATATCACTAGTAATTCCCTCATCAAGATCATTGATATATATTATAAACAACAACGGGCCCAAGACTGATCCCTGTGGAACGCCACTTGTTACAGATCCCACTCGGATTTAACCCCATTTATGGACACTCTCTGCTTCCTGTCAGTGAGCCAGACTCGATCCACGAGAGCACTTTTCCCCAATGCCATGGGCTGCCACTTTCTTTAACAGTCTATGGGTGCGGAACTCTATCAAAGCCTTACTAAAATCTAAGTAAATAATATCAAATTCTTTATTGTGGTCAACAGCCTCAAAAGCTTTACTGAAGAAAGTTAATAAATTAGTTAGACAAGACCGCCTCTTGTGAATCCATGCTGAGTATCATTAATCAAGCTATGCTTATCGAGATGGCTTCTTATAATCTCAGCTATAATTGACTCTAGTAATTTGCCTACAATTGAGGTCAGGCTTATTGGGCGGTAATTTGACGGTAACGACTTGTCCCCTGTTTTAAAAATAGGAGTTACATTAGCCATCTTCCACATATCAGACACTACACCTGTTTGAAGAGATAAATTAAAAATATTAGTTAATGGTTCACAGAGTTCCATTTTGCATTCCTTAAGAACCCTTGAAAAAACCTCATCAGGACCCGGCGACTTATTTTGCTTCAGTCTGTCTATCTGCCTCACAACCATCTCACTAGTGACTGTGATGTTACATAATTTATCTTCTTCTAGCCCACTGTAAAAATTAATTACTGGAATATTGTTAGTGTCTTCCTGTGTAAAAACTGAGAGAAAATAATTATTTAAAATCAAGCACATTTCATTCTCATTGTCAGTAAGGTGCCCATAGTTATTTTTAAGGGGACCTATCTTATCTCTAACTTTTGTTCTTAGACCTGGAAAAAACTTTTTGGGTTAGTTTTAGAATCCCTAGCAACTTTAATTTCATAGTCCCTTTTAGCTTTTCTTATCCCCTTTTTAATGTCCCTCTTAATGTCAATATACTGATTCATAAGATGACCCTCACCTCTTTTGATACGCCTATAAATTCCTTTCTTATGCCCTAGTAGATATTTGAGCCTATTATTCATCCATTTTGGGTCATTTCTATTTGATCTAATTTCTTTATATGGGATAAACGCTCTTTGAGCAGCATGTATAGTGTTCAGAAAACTGTCATATTGATAGCTCTCTTCGTTACCCCAGTCAACAGATGATAAGTGTTCTTTAAGCCCATCGTAATCTGCTAAGCGAAAATCTGGGACTGTTACTGAGTTATCGCTACTATCGTACTTCCATTCAATGCTAAATGTAATTGATTTGTGGTCGCTAGCACCCAGTTCCTCTGAAATTTCTAAATTATTAACAAGGGATTCATTGTTTGCCATAACTAAGTCAAGCAGGTTATTTCCCTTGTAGGTTCTGTCACAAACTGCTTCAAAAAACAATCCTGAAATACTTCTAAGAAGTCGTACGATTCTAAATTCCCAGTCAAGAAATTCCAATCAACATGACTAAAGTTAAAGTCTCCTAGAATTACTACATTATCGTGCCTTGTGGCCTTAACAATTTCCTCCCATAGTAGTTTCCTTGGTCCCTATCTAAGTTAGGGGGACGGTTATATCACTCCTAAAATCAGTTTTTCATGCCCCTCTGAAAATTCTATCCAAACAGACTCTGTATGTGTTACTTCAGACTTAATACCCGTTTTTATTCAACGTTCAAGCGATCTCGGACATACAATGCCCCCCCACCCCCCTCCCAATACTTCTATCTTCTTGGAACAATTTAAAACCTGAATATGACATTCGCAGGCATGTCCCGACTTTTTGAATTAAACCCGTCTCGTTAAGGCAAATTCATCAATGTTACCTACACTAGCAACTAATCTTCACTCGTCCATCTTATTCCTAGCACTACGGCAATTAGCATAATAAACATTGAAAGACTCTCCTTTCTCTTTACCCTTCCTGCTCATTTCTATTTTTCTACTAAAAACCTATTACCGTCTTTATCACCCAAGGTCCCTGGCTTTTCAATATCTATCTCGTTCTTATTACTAGTTTTCCCCCAGAACTCGTAATATTACTACACTGGGACTTCACTGTTTTCCCGCCCAAAAACCCCTACCATAAACTATTCCTAGTTTAAAGTCCTAACTGCTCCCTCCACTGCAGTTGCCCGTGCTCCCACCCCACACCTAGATAAGTGAACCCCCTCCCTAGCAAAATGTCATTTCTGCCATAGAAGAGGGGCCCAGTTGTCAATGAATGTTACCGCATTTTCCCTTTCGTATTTGGCCAGCCCCGCAATTGACACCCCAAATTTCCCCGGACAAACCCTTCCTTCCAACTCCCCTCCTTGGCAAAATACCCCCTATGAGAGGGTTCCCCCCTTATTTTAAATTTTTCTATTGCTGCCTATATGCTAAAAAGGGCCTCACTCCACGTCTGCCAAAATCGTTGCCCCCCAGCATGAGACAGATAAAAGGTTGCTCCCTTACCTTCATGATGTCACCCCCGGCTTTAAAAATATCCCCACCCAGCCCCGGAAAGCAAACCTCTGTTCTACTCCCGTCCTTCCAAACGCCCCATCCATATACCTACTTGGGTATCCCCCAAAAACAACAAAATTTTTTACCTTTCCCTTTAAATTTTTTCGTGTGTCGTTCCCCGAGTCAACCACATTTTGTCGGGGGCACTGAGAAAGTAGGATGTTTCCAAACATTTCCACGGCATCTCTTTCTTCTTCATCCTTTCTACC
>NW_026507421.1:0-22277 GCF_026875155.1 Cherax quadricarinatus
GTGGAGCATTCTTATGTTCTATGTAAAGTATTGGGTTTGTATTTTTCCTTGCATACACAATGTAAAAAAAAAATGGTAGTGTTATTGTGCGGGCCCTGCTGTTATGGGGCCCTCTTGTTTGACAAGGACAGACCCTTTGTAATTACTTGAGGATATTTGTGAAATGGGTTTACATGTATGTATAAATGTTTTACGATGTTGTATTTTTTTTTCTTTACTGTAAATTTTATGTTTGGTTGTGAATAGGTTTGGGTGGGACTGCCAGGGGGGGGGGGTTGAGGCTTCAAACACGTTGTGTTGGTGAAAATTTTTGGGTAGGTGTTTTTCCCTGTAGTGAAATATTGGTGCTTTTTTCCCCTTTTTGTTGTAGAAATGAAATTTTTTTGTTGGATATATATTCATGTAATTTGTTGAGTAGCTTCAACGGGTTTGGGGTTTAAGTGAGGATGGGGGGCAGGGGGGGGGGGGTTACCCACACGGAGTTGTAAGTGTGGTGTGTAATATTGCTTTTGGGGGATTGTTTTAAAATTTTATAGACTTAAATGAGTTTTACATATATTTTTTTAATGTCATGTTTTAAATAAAAAAAAAAAAAAAAAAAAAAAAAAAAAATGTAATGCATGGTGGGGTAGAAAATACCTTAAATTGTATTGGGAAAAATTTCTGGATTCCCCAAAAGGGCGGCAAAGGTAAAAAGGGGTGATTAAAACTTTTGATAGTCGCCCTGTGGAGCCGATCCTAAGTACCAGGTCCTCCACCATTGCCAAATGAGCAATTTTTAGTGTTTGAAAAAAAACTCGCCCGGTCGCAGTGTGGAAAATTTGTGTTATTTCCTAAAAACGTGTTATATGAAATAGATGGCCCTACTGTATTTAAAAATATTTATCTATAGAAAACGGAAAATGCGGTGGGGAGGCAGTTGCCATTGTTGTTTGAAATTTGGGAAAAACCCCGGGATGTATAATGGGAAGAAAATTTTCGTGCTTAGAGGTTAAATTGGGCTGACACCTTAAATAGGAGACGACATTGTTGGATGTGCATTCCTGATTACTTGAGATATCAGGCGACGGGCAAGAAGCTCCAGGAACCCCCTTATATCATGTCTTATTAGTTTATAGTTTGCCAGTATTGTTCATGAATGGGGCCGGGGGGTTTTTTTAGTTGTATCCTTAATTCCCTTTAAATTTGGGGAGTTTTTAAGATATTCTCCTTCTGTTATGTAAATTGTTTATATATAAAAATTTTTTAATTTAATTTTAAATCCAAATTTATATATTTTTCCAGCTTTTTGGTTTTATGTATATTTCATTTATAATTAATAGGTCCAGTTGCAAACTTGGGTTATGGACAGTGGTAGGTATCGAAGGGGACTGTTTTGCGACCATAGGTGTCCCAAATTCCTACTTGTCTACGTAACATTGATAAATAAAATTATCTTTGTGATTTACTGTTGTGTACATAATGAGTTACATACAGATAAATGTAATTTCCACACCTAGATCTGAGCCTGACGTGCATCAAGAAACCTCCGTGAGGGGTCTTTCTAGATGTAGAGTGACCAGCATCAAGGACCTTCGTGAGGTGTCCTCTTGATTAGAGCCAGACCAGTGTCATAGAACCTTCCTTGAGGGGTCCCTAGAGTATAGAGCCTGACCAGCATCATAGAGCCTTCCTGTTTCTTTATTTGATTTATCTAATTTATTTAATTTGAACATGATACAGAGAAGTAAAGGAAACCAATTTTTAAGCGCAGCTGGCCAAAGCCCCTTGTAGCAAGAGCAGTATGGCAGGCTTAAAATTAATTAAGATTAACTAACCAATGATATATTCTATGAGTACAAAAAATTTATTGTAAAACAGATAACAATTTAGTACAATGAGTATTACAAAGACAGGTCATATGGTCATTTACTGTGTTGTTGTGATTATCAGTAGGAATGGAGTTTCTGTTAGGTTAATGAGTTAAATAGTACAAAGTTTGATTGGGTACACAGGTTGACATTTATGAGATACAGTAATGAGATACATATTGAGATACAAATTTATGAGATACAATTATTCAGTATTTATTTAGTTTGTGGTGAGTAAAGTGATTTTAGAGAAGAGACTTAAATTTATAAACAGACAGTGTTTCTTTTATATTTCACAGGTAATGAATTCCGAAGATTTTAGGGCCTTTTATGTGATTGAGTTTTTACATAGTGTGTGAGATGGACACGAGGAACATCAAAAGATGATCTGTGCTTGTGTTATGTAATGGGGTTTGTTGAGGTTGGTAAGACGTTTGATGGAGGGTTTATGTCAGAGTTATATGTTCTATGTATGTAGTATGTGCAGTATAAGTATGGATGTTTTGTATAGTGAGTAGAGTTTAGGCTGTTGAATATTGGTGGAGTGTGCTGTCTGTAGTGGGAATTTGTTATCATTCTGACTGCAGCTTTTTGTTGGGTGATTAGTGGTCTTGAGATGGTTTATGTTGTTGAGCCCATGCTTAACTTCCATAGGTGAGTAGGGGTAAATAAGTGAGTGATATAGGGCCAGGAGGGCTGACTGTGGAACTCGTCCCCAGTCAGGCCATGTACCGTATCTTCATTAGTATGCCCTACGGTCATGGATTTTTTTGGGATATTTGTTGTACATGTGTTTGAAATTTGAAGTCTATTATGCAAGTGGTTTCCTAAGAAAATTTCCTCTGTGAGTTTTGTGATAGGTGATCCATTTATCATCATGTTACGAGACACATCTGTAGCTCTGTTACCAAACTGAATGTAGTGGGTTTTGTCAATGTTTAGAGTAAGTTTGTTGGTCCTCATCCAGGTTGATATTTTCTGAAAATTCGGTATTACAGTATTGGTAGCTGATTGGGCTCGGGTGAGAGTAGACGTATGTAGTGTCATCTGCAACTAGTGGGGGCTTGAGTAGTTGCGATGCATTTGGTAGGTCATTTATGTATATGGGGAAAGAGAAGGGGGGGCCTAGGACCTTCCCTGTGGGGACACCAACAGAAATTTGGGGCTGTGCGGAAGAGTTTGTCCATTTGTGTAACATTTTGGGCTTCTGTTCTGAGGTATGACTTTAGGTAGTTGAGGGAGAGCCCTCTTATACCATAGGCGACAATTTTTGTGGAGCAAGTCGTGGTCAACTGTACCCAAAAGCTTTACATAAGCAATAAAGATCCCCAGTGGGACTTCTTTTTTCTCTATTGCTGTATAAATATGTTCAGCATGTGGATAATAGCATCATTAGATTTTTATTAGGCCTGAACCCAAATTGACAGGGGTTGGTATGTTGTGGGAAAATGAGGTAGGAAAGATACTTTAGGGATTAATTTTCAAAGATTTTAGGAGAGGGTGTGTAAGTTGGATATTGGCCTATAGATTTCAAGCCTGTGTGATCTCCTCCTTTATGGCCCGAGGTGACCCTTGCTATTTTGAAATGTAGGAAAGGTAGGGGTTTCAATGGATTTGTTAAAGTGTTGCAATGATTGGTGATAGCACCTGTGACAATTTTTGTATATAATGGGTGGTAAGGCATTTTAAATCTCCTGTCTTTTTTTTTTAGTTTGTTGATAATAAGGGAGAGTTCAGTTGGGTTAGTCGGAGAAAAGAACAGTGTTTCGGGTATTGCCAGTGAGGTAGTCATTGGGTGGGGTATCTGAGCTTGGGATTTTATTGGCATAATGAGACTAGTCACGAGGGTGCATTCACCAAATTCAACTTCAATAACAAAAAATAAAGTGGGACCCAAGTAAACCAAGTCCTAACCGATATAAGCTGGGAAGATATTACTAAGCAACACAGACCCCAACTTATGCCTTGGACAGATTAACTTGGTGGCACTCGATGTATACACAAGGTTATTCCTCTAAGAAAAATAAGGGGGTAGATGTAAATAAAAAAGAGACAGGCGCTCCCTTTACAGGCGACGGAAAAGAATAACAGACCGGCTAAAAGAGGTGAATATATCTGAAATGCGTAGGGAGGCACTGGTCAGAGAAATAGCAAGCATTGAACTTAAGCTAAAGGAATCTTATAGGAGTCAGGAATCGAGGGAAGAACTAAAAGCCATAAATGAAATCGAAAGAAAACCCAAAAGTATTTCTTTCCTATGCCAAATCAAAGTCGAGAACAACGTCCAGTATTGGTAAACACGAGGAAATTAAATCTTCATCAGAGTACAAAACAAATTCTGGCCACAAAATAGAGCGAAACACCAACGTCAAAGACCTGGGAGTGATCATGTCGGAGGATCTCACCTTCAAGGTACCATAACATTGTATCAATCGCATTGCTAGAAAAATGACAGGATGGATAATGAGAACCTTCAAAACTAGGGAGGCCAAGCCCATGATGACACTCTCAGGTCACTTGTTCTATCTAGGCTGGAATATTGCTGCACACTAACAGCACCTTTCAGGCAGGTGAAATTGCTGACCTAGAAAATGTACAGGGAACCTTCACGGCACGCATAACGGAGATAAAAACACCTCAATTACTGGGAGCGCTTGAGGTTCCTAAACCTGTATTCCCTGGAACGCAGGCGGGAGAGATGCATGATTATATACACCTGGAAAATCCTAGAGGGACTAGTACCGAACTTGCACACGAAAATCACTCACTACGAAAGCAAAAGACTTAGCAGACGATGCAACATCCCCCAATGAAAAGCAGGGTGTCACTAGCACGTTAGAGACCATACAATAAGTGTCAGGGGCCTGAGACTGTTCAACTGCCTCCCAGCATACATAAGGGGGATTACCAACAGACCCCTGGCAGTCTTCAAGCTGGCACTGGACAAGCACCTAAAGTCGGTTCCTGACCAGCCGGGCTGTGGCTCGTACGTTGGTTTGCGTGCAGAGAGCAGTAACAGCCTGGTTGATCAGGCTTGATCCACCAGGAGGCCAGGTCACTAGGACCGGGCCGCGGGGGGCGTTGACCCGGAACTCTCTCCATTTAACTCAGGGTAATTAGTCTGGTGCTGTTTCATTTGTTGGGAATTGGGGTTCATCTGGTTTTGTGTAATTCAATTCGATTATTTCGTTCAGGGGTCCTAGATTAGAGCCTGACCCAGCATTCAAGGAAACCTTCCTTCAGGGTTCATAGAGCAAAGCCTGACCAGAATCAAAGAACCTTTCATTCAGGGGTCCTAGAAGTAGAGCCTGACCAGCATTAAAGAAACATTCCTTCAGGAGTCCTATAGATCTAGAGCCTCAACAGCATCAAAGTACCTTCTGTCAGGAGTCCTAAGAGCTAGAGCCTGACAGCATCAAGGAACCTTCTTTGAGGGTGGTTAGATCGAGAGCCTGACAGCATCAAAGAGCTTTCTTCAGAAGTCCCTAGATCTAGAGCCTTCACCAGCAATCAAAGAACCTCTGTCAGGGGTCATTAAAGCTAGAGCTAACCAGATCAAGGAACCTTAATTCAGGGGGACCCTAGAGTAGAGCCCTAACCAGCTTCAAGGAACCTTCTTGAGAGGACCTAGAGGTAGGAGCCTAACCAGCATCAGGGAAAAACCTTCCTTGAGGGGACCCTAGAGCTAGACCTAACAGAAAAAAAATTCAAGGAAACCTTCCTTGAGACGACCCTAGAGCTAGAACCTAACCAGCACCAAGGAACCTTGAGAGGACCTAGTGCTAGAACCTAACCAGATATTAAACCTTCCTGAGAGGGCCTAGAGTAGAACCTAACCGGCTCATCATAAGGAACCTTCCTTGGAAGACGACCTAGAGCTAGAACCTAACCTAGCTCAACAAAGGGAACCTTGAGAGGACTCTAGAGCTTGACCTAACCAGCTATTAACCTTCCTTGAGAGGACTGCCTAGTGCTAGAACCTAACCAGCATCAAGGAACACTTCCTGAGTGGACCCTAGAGCTAGAACTTAACCTGCATAAGGACTTTCCTTGAGAGTGGTCCAAGAGTCTAGAACCTAACCAGAACCAAGGACCGTGAATGGACCCTAGACTGCTAGAACCTAACATCATCATGGTAACCTCCCTTGAGAGCACCTAGAGCTAGAACTCTTATCCAGCACAAAGGAACCTTGAGAGGACCCTAGACGCTAGAACCTAACCAGCACAAAGGAACCTTCCTTGAGACGACCCCAGAGCTAGAAATTCAATCAGCATCAAGGAACTTTCCTTGAGAGGACCCTAGAGCTAGAGCCAAAACCAGCATAAAGGACCTTCTTGAGAGGACCTAGGAGCTAGAGCATGACCAGCGTCAAGAACCTTCTTGTGACGACCTAGTGACTAGGAACCTACCAGCATCAAGAAGCCTTCCGTGAGAGGGACCCTAGAGCTAGAGCAAAACCAGCAATCAAGGTACTCTTCCTTGAGAGGACCCTAGAAGCTAGAACCTAACCATCATCAAGAACCTTCCTGGAGGAGGGACTCTAGAGCTAGAGCCTTACCAGCTTCAAAGGAACCAGTGTATTTGAGAGGACAATAGATCTAGGAACCTAACCTAGCATCAAAAGAACCTTCCTTGAGAGGAGCTAGTTCTAGAACCTAACGCAGCATCAAGGGAAAACCTTCCATGAGAGGACCTAGAGCTGGAACCTAACCATGATCAGGAACCTCCTTGTGAGGACCTAGAACTAGAACCTAACCAGCATCAAGGAACCTTCATTGAGAGGACCCTAGAGCTGATACCTAACCAGCATCAAAGAAACCTTCTGAGGAGGACCCTAGAGCTAGAACCTAGACAGCATCAAGGTACATTCCTAGAGAGGACCCTAGAGCTAGAACTAAACCAGATCAAAGGAACCTTCCTTGAGAGGACCTAGAAGCGAGAGCCAAAACAGCATCAAGGATACCTTCCTTGACAAGGACCCTAGAGCTAGAGCCTGACCGCGTCAAGGGAACCTTCCCTGAGATGACCCTTGAGCTTTGAACTATACAAGCATCATGGAACCTTCCTTGAGAGGAAACCCATGGAGCTAGAACCTAACCGCAGAATCAAGGAACCTTCCTTGAGAGGGAACCCTGGAGCTAGAACCTAACCCGCATCAAGGAACCTTCCTTGACAGGACCCTAGAAGCTAGAACCTAACCAGCATCAAGTGAAACCTTTTTTGAGAGGACCATTGAGGCTAGAACCTAACCGCATTATCAAGGGACCGTCCTTAAGAGGACCTTGGAGCTAAGAACCTAACCAGCATCAAGGAACCTTCCTTGAGAGGTCCCTAGAGCTAGAATTATCTCCAGCATCAAGGAACCTCTTGAGAGGTCCCTAGAATTTAAACTAGAACCTAACCAGTATCGAGGTTACCTTCCTTGAGAGGACCTAGGCTAGGAACGAACCAGCATAATGAACCGTCCTTGAGAGGGCCCTGGGCTGAACTACCAGCATCAAGGAACCATCCTTGAGAGGACTGGAGTAGATCCTAACCAGCTCCAGGAACCTTCCTTGAGAGGGCTCTTGTGCTTAGAACCTAAGCAGCATCGAGGAACCTTCTTGGAGGTCGTGTAGAGCTAGGATACCTACACTCGCCATCAAGGAACTTTCGTTGAGAGGACCCTAGAGCTGAGACCTAACCAGCATCAAGGAACCATCCATTAGAGAACCCTGGAGCTAGAACCTAACCAGCATCAAGGAACTTTCCGGCTACTGTGTCTCATATTCGGTGGTTGGACGGTTTTCCCTCTCATTTTTCGTCACGCTGGACGGGGTTTGCCTGTCATATTCCTTCGCCCTGGATGAGTTTCCTTGTCATATTTCGTACCCCCATGGAACTGCTTCCCCTTTCATATTTCGATGCCCTGGACGGATTTCCCTGTCATTGCGATTGTCATCCTTCACGAGTTTACCTGTCATAATCCATCGCCGTGGACAGGTTTCCCTGTCATATTTCATCTCCCTGGTCAGGATTCACTGTAATTATATCGTCGTTTGCCAGACAGGTTTCCATGTATATTTCGTCCTGGAAGGTTTCCGTCAAAATTTTAGCGCCATCGACAGGTTTGCACTTCATTCTCCATTCTCTCTGAGGTTTCATTGTCAAATTTTCTACGCGCTGAACCGTTCTCCCTGTCATATTTAATAGCTCTAAGCTGGGTTTCACTGTCTTTTTTCGCCGACCTGGACATTTTTCCTTTCGTATTTCATTCTTTGACGGTTTCACTGTCAGATGTGACGTCCTGGAAGGTTTCCCTGTCAATGTTTTGGCGCCGTTGACAGGTTTCGCCCCAGTCTCCAGCTCTTGGACAGGTGTCCCTGTCAAATGTCGGTGCCTGGATAGGTTTCGCCTGTCCTATTTCATCGCCCAGGACGGGTTTCCTGTCATATTCCATCGCCCTACACAGGAATTTCCGGTCATATTTTCGTCGTCCGAGACAGGTTGTCCTAGTCATATTTCGACGACCTGATAGGCTACTCTGTCATATTTCCTCGCCTGGACGGGTTTCCCTGTCATTTTCATCGCCCTGGACGTGTTTTCCTTTCGTATTTCGATGCCTTGAAGTGTTTCCTGTCAACATATTTCACTCATCACGGGTTTACCTATCATTTTCCTTACGCGCTGGACAGATTTTCCTGTTCATATTTCTCGCCCTGGGCCAGTTTTCATTGTCATATATGTTTTTTCACCACCTCTGGACAGGTTTCCCTGTTTTTATATAATGACCTTGTACCGGTTCCCTGTCAAATTTTTGGCGCCCTTGAGAGGTTTCCCTCTATACTCCAGCTCCTGGGACAGGTTTCCTGTCAAGTTTCGACGCACTGGACAGTTTCCCTGTCACATTGAATAGCTCTAGCCGGGTTTCTCTGTCATTTTTGTCACCTGGACATTTTTCCTTTCGTATTTTATCTCCAGGGTCAGGTTACCCTGTCTAAATGTCACATCCTTGAGAGGTTTCCCTGTCATATTTCATCGTCTGGACAGTTTTCCCTGTCATATTCATCGACCCAGGTTTGCCTGTCATATTCCATCGCCCATACATGTTACCGGTCGCATATTTTCATCTCTCTAGATGGGTTTCTCTGCAATATTTCAGAGCCCTGGATGGCTTTTTCTTTTATACTTCATCGCTCTCGACGTGCTTTACTTGTCACATTTCATTCAATTCAATTCATGTCAAGTTTATTATCTTATATGGTTACAATGTGGGGTTTATACTGGTTTGGGTATTTTGTGATGATTAATGTTATAAAATACTAATACAGTTAGGGGGACCACAAGTGACACCTGCATGGCTAGGCATTTCGAGCAGACTTAGATCGTGTCTTAACATTAAGTCCTTACAGATTATGGTATTAAGGCTAAGTGACTACATCATAATTTGAGTTTAGCAATGTGAAATGCTTGTGTTTTGGCACAAAACAAGTGTCTATATTTGAGTTTCATAGGCAACACTTATGACTAGTTAGGCATTATATTATTTTAAGATTAAGATTAGTATTTCAGGGTTTATAGTCAGTGGGTGAATGAGTGTAATTTTGGAAACCACAAGGTGGTTATCATGTAGTTAGTTGTTGGGGTGGTCAGGGAGATAAGCATGTTTTCTATCTGTAGTTTTGAAAGTGATGAATG
Source organism: Cherax quadricarinatus (assembly GCF_026875155.1). Classification (NCBI taxonomy): domain Eukaryota; kingdom Metazoa; phylum Arthropoda; class Malacostraca; order Decapoda; family Parastacidae; genus Cherax; species Cherax quadricarinatus. The sequence goes on from NW_026507421.1 coordinate 9,529, forward strand.
TGCCTGCAGTTCTAGAGTTTTCAGTAGGGTGTTTCCAGATTTTAGGTCCTTTGAAATACATTGATTTTTTGTGAAGGTTTAGTCGAACTCGGAGAATGTCATAAGGAGATGTTTGCGTCTGGTGTTATGCCTGTGGATCCTGTCACAACGTGTATCAAGAAAGCGTTTTTGGTCAAGGTTATTATTGAAATTTTAGGGTCCTGCTAGATATAGATTGTACAGTGTAAATGTGGATGTTCTGAACACGGAGTAAGTTTAGATCTATGAAGAGTGGGAGCGTGTTGATTATTTCTTACTGGGCTTTTTTGGGGGTTATTATTGGCTTTAGGTGTGTTTGCTGCTGTGATCCCCAGCACAGATAGCATAGGTGAGGTATGGATATATAAGTGATGGTTTATAGTGTGAGAAGGCAGTTTGTGGAACTTGTTGTATCTGGAGAGGATCCACCGTTTTGGATACTTTTTTTGTTGTGTGTGTTGGAATATGGGTGCTCTGAAATTTCGGCTGTTGTCGAGATATAGGCCAAGGACTTTGCCCTCATTATGTTGGCAATTAGAGTGTTGTCGATCTTAATGTAAGTGCGGCAAACACCTGCTCTGCTTACAAACATAATATAGTAGGTTTGACAGTGTTAAGTGTAAGTTTATTGGGCTGTCATCCAAGTCGATCATTTGAAGCAGCTCCTCGTTAGTATGGTGTTTAGCGGTGGCAAGATTTGGGTGGGAGATGACATAAGTCGTGTCGTCAGCAAAGAGAATGGGTTTCAGGTGTTGTGATATATTTGAAAGATCATTGATGTAAATGAGGAAGAGCAGACAATTTCTGCGGAACTCCAGTATCAATGGCCGCATTGAATGAGGCTGTGGTCTTTATGGTGACATATGATACCCTATTAGAAAGGTAGGATTTTAAAATATGCAGCGCATGGCCTCTTATACCATAGTGGTCAAGTTTGTGGAGTAGGATGCCGTGGTTCTACTGTGTCAAACGCTTTCTTAGGTCAATAAAAATTTCCTAGTGGATATCCTTATTTTCCAATGTTTGGTAAAGCAGGTCAGCTTTTTTTAATTGCATCACGCGAGTGCTTTTATTGTTCCTGTATCCATATTGCAGGGTTGGAGTATGTTTTGTGACGTTATAAATGATATGTCTCCTATGCACGAGTTTCTCCGAAGATTTGGATAGCTATGGTAAGTTTGATATTTGGCTTATAGTTGTTTATGTTCTGTTGGGTCACACCTTTATGTATTGGTGCAACCTTTCCTGTCTTGAGTAGTGTCGGGAATGTGCTAGTTTCTAGTGACTTGTTAAAACGCTAATGTAATAGCATGCGATAGGGCTTGGGCGCTCGCTTGTACAATTAATGGTGGGACGTGAGACAGTTTCCCCGAGTTATTTTTAAGGACTTTATGATCGTGGTGACTTCCGTGGTCTCAGTTGGTACAAGATAAGAAGAGAATTTTGGGGAAGTCCCGTCTAGGTAGTCCCCGGCAACGGGCATTGGTACAAAGGGGCTTTTACTGGCGAGGACTAGATCCTGTGTTTGAGAAGAAGTCGTTTATCTTGTTAGCTGTATCAGTGGGATGCAGTGTGTTTCATGAGTTGAGTTAGACAATATTCTGTTTTTTTTCAGTATGTGGGTCCCCAGAATCTGGGTAAAGTGTTTTCCAGGTTTCTTTTTATCTCTCATCTTTGTGTCAGTGAATATGTGGAGTAGTACAGTTGTTTGGCTTTCCTTTATTAGATTTGGTGAGAACTGTTGAATATTGTTTTAGAATATTTTGTGTATTAGCCTGTCTATATTGCTTTTCTCTTCCCCCACGCCCCCCCCCTTATTGGTGTTGCCTTATCAAGGATTTCAGAATGCTGCTCTTAGTTTAGCATGGGCAACCAAGCCGTTTATTCATGATCTGTTTCGTTTTTATAGACAATGTTGTTGTTTAGTCTAAGTATTTTGTTAAGAAAAATGTCTGTCAATCGTCATTACCATTGGTATTGGAGAATTCTGTAGGCCAGTCAAACAGTCTCTAGGTTGCTGTGAAATTATTAATGAGACCTCGCATGGGTCTAAATGAAACTTTGTTGTATTCGAGTGTGGCTTACTAATGTTGTTGAAGAGGAAGGTTGGGTAGTGTCCAGTAGTGCTGTCTGTGATTATCCCTGATTTAAGGGGGGCTAGTATATTGAGTCCAATATGTTGTCTATCTGTTGCAATTGTCTCAGAGTGAGCCAGGTTTGGTTTAGTTGTCTTGTGGTATGAGAGTGCGTTGTTCTATTTTTGATGAAATTCAGTTACAGTCTCATCATCTTGTAGGCCAAGGTTGATATTGAAGTCTCCAGCTAAGAGAAGTGTGATGCTTGTTCATTTGTCTGTTTGTTAGTAGTGACTTGTAGGATTCTCACTGAAGTTGCGATGTTGTGTGGGGTATCCGGTATATTGCACCGATGTTATAGGCGTCTTGAGTTTTTTTACAGTAAAAATTAGCAAAAATGAATTTCCATATTCATCACTAAAGCAATTAGTGCTAATGCAAGATAGTTGGTTAGAGTAATAGATTGCAGTACCACCGCACTTGGTATGGTCTGCCAGTTGTGCGGATTGCTGTGTATTCTGGTAGAGGGTAGTATCAATTGTGTCCTGCTTAAGCCAGGCCTCAATAAGAATAATTGCAAGAGAAAGGGTGTGTCTTTAGTGACTCAAGGAGTGCAGGAGGGTCATCAAGTATTTGCTTAAGGACCTGATGTTATAGTTAAGAACAGATAGACTTTGAGCAGTGTTCAGGATATTGCTGGCTTGTGTGCTGTGTAATAAGGCAAGTTACTTTCCAATAGTTTTGATTGTGTGTTAGATTAGGAGGTTTAATGATCAGGGTCAAACGTGATCATTCATCTTTTAGGTTTAAATGAGTGGTTGTTTATATGTCTGTATTTGTGGTGAGTTTCGAATACTGTGTTGATGTAGTGGTGGAGGTTTGGATAAGTTACCGCTAAGCACTTTGGTCATATAGAGTACAGTCACTAGTAAACATAATGAAATTGAATATTGTCTATGGTTGTGCTAGGAATGAGTAGTACAACATAGTAATAAACCTATACATACAAAAAACAAAAAACAGATTACAAAGTGGCTCCTGCTCATCTTGTAATTGCACTACGGTCTAATATAATGAATTTATTGTTGTCTAAGTATGAGCTAGAATGAGCTAAAGTACAACTAGGTATAACTTAAAATATAAAAAATTACAAATTAAATGGTACTTGCAATTGCACTAGGGTCTGATATAGGTTGTTAACAAGTTCATAGGTATTAACTAGATTTAAATTGACAAACATAAAAATTCACAGTGTATTAAAGTACCAAAAGAATAATATGTAGAAAAATAAACAATGGCAATGAGACTTGGTTATAATATTATAGTTGATGGTAGACAAGGTACACAAGTACACAGTATGCAGAGGTACAAAGGATAATATAAAAGTTGGAGTTGAATATACAAACTTGAAAATTTGGCAACAAATGTTATGAAAAGTATAAAATAGTGATAATTACAAACTAAATTGACTGTAGTAATATTGGTGTTTAATAAAATTTAGTAAGTAATAACGATTAACAATAAAAATTATTATTAGCCAAAAAAGAAAATGAAGTAAAAAAGTATGTTTATTTCAAGTATAAATTTTAAGAACAGTTATTTAGATTCAATATTGCACTGATAGTTTACTAGAGGTTATTTTGACAGTACAAGGTATTTATTATTTTTTATTTTATATTTCCAATTTGTGCACCCATACAGAGGTTCAAAAAAAATACAGATGAGAGCAGTATTCCAAAGCCACTTTTATATGCATTGAATTACGGGCTGGCTTAAAATTAACTAAAGATTAACTAAGCAATGATTTATTTTTATTATTTATTTTATATCAAAAAGAAAGCCGTAAGCCACAAGGATATACAGCGCTGCTACAAGCAATGATGAAAGTCAGTGATAAAACTATTAATGTAACAGATAAACTATAAGCACAAGTGAGTTATTACACAGACAGGGTTTTGGTTTCATTCAGTTAGGTAGTGATTCTGTTAGGTAGTGTATTGTAAAAAATAATAAAGTTAGATTGGGTTTTTGGTTTACATTTATGTTATATAATTGTGGAGAAAACATTTTAAGATATACCAATTTATAAGTGTTCAAGTTATTCTGTATTTATTTGGTTTTGGGTGAGTTAAGTTATCTTTGAGAAGAGGACTTGAATTTATAAAACAGGTGTGTTTCTTTTATATTTAAGGTAAATGATTTCCAGATTTTTGGCCTTTTATGTGCTTGAGTTTTTGCATAGGTGAGATGGCGCACAACGAGGAACACTCAAAGAGTGTTCTGTGCCTTGTGTTATGGGTCATGTGTTCTGTTGATGGTTGCAAGGAGATGTTTGAGGGGAGGGTTAAATATCAGAGTTAAGTGTTCTATGTATGTAATAGGGTGCAGTAATAAGTTGGAAGTTTTGTCATGGTGAGTAGGTTATGTATTGATATTGGTGGAGTGTGCTGCCTGTATGTGAGAATTTGTTATCATTCTACTGCAGCCTTTTGTGGGTAATTAGTTGTCTGAGTTGGTTAATTGTTTGTTGTGCCCATGCACAATTACATAGGTGAGATAGGGTAAATAGAGAGTGATATAGGCCCGGAGGGCTGACTGTGAACTTAGTACCTATCTTCGATAGTATGCCTACAGTCTTGAAATTTTCTTAGAAATTTGTGATATGTGTATGAAATTTGAGTCTATTATAAGGTGGATTCCTAAAGAATTTTCCCTTGTTAGTTTTGTGATAGGTGATATCCATTTATCATTATGTTAAGAGGGACATCTGTAGCTCTGTTACCAATACTGAATGAGTAATCTAAGATTGTAAATGTGGGTATTAAAGACAGGTTATGGTAATTAGACAAGTAATGGTAATTATTAAATGCAAAAATTGTTAAGAGTATAATTGGGCATGATAGTAAATTTGGTAATTAATTATTTTAATTTTAGTATGTAAGTATCAATTAATGTATGTATAAAAAATTATGAGGCAGATATGGAAAATTTTATAGGGGTTACCGTGTATGTGTCCTCAACATTACATGCTTACAAGTTATTCATTGGGGAGACAACAGCATATTATTTACCGTAGTCACCCCATGTAAGACATGTGAGAAAATTAACTACTCTGGTACCTGCAGGTGGTCTTTCGACCTCACTATCTTATCCCATATCTATCCGATGACGTATAATTTGGATAGCAACCACATGTACGGCGCTACTAATTTTTCAATCTTGTGGACTGTATAGATTATAGTTGTTTAACTGAAAGAAGAGGGGGGGGTAGGTTTTACACATGGATAGATCCATCAAGGAAATCACTTGTACATAATCACCACTTACCTGATATTCTCTGGTGGTCACTTGATGTAGTTGGATCACCCATAAACCTTATCCATTTACAACATACCTAAATGGCCAGTATCAGTCGCTATAACTAGAAGGGTTACTTGAAAAGTAAAACCTCACTATTGCCGCAAGGTATGGAAACACCGCATACCCAAACAAAACAGTGGCACACATCTCTTGATTGTAGCGCTTTAAGGGTGATATCCAAATTAATCAGGACCTCAATAACTATATGGGCAGAGGCAAAACAGACAGATTAAAATGACGGCAATAATGACGGTGTAGTAGCTAGGGATGATTACCTTAATCATATGTAATGCCATACATAGGTCAATGTGAGCTCACAAAAATACAGCATTAATATAGTTCAATCACTACCCAAACGATGCCTACACTGTTACTAAAGTACGCATGAAAAATACAGAAATAGGCACCTTATGTAAAATGTGTTAGAGGTGGGATGCATGTTTGATGTCTGTACATTTATAGCATCGGTGCCAGAATTCATTTTGTGTGTAAAAATGCACTTTGGCCACAGTTACCCTTTAGCGTGATGACTTTGATTTACCTAATTTTAATACAAATGAACATTGCATATATTGATGATTTATGATTGTTTTTATGAAAACAGGCCCTTCACTTTATTTGTCAATGCAAGATCACTTCCTCCTAAATGGCAGAGATTAGGAATTATAGCTACAATTAGGGCGGCAGTTATAACCATCTCTGAATTTGGTTGGATGATACGGTGACTGGACGGACGAGGTCAAAATAGATGGTTACAATATAAAACGCTTAGATAGGAACAGAAAGGTGTGGGGAGTATGTGCCTAATTATAAATGACTTAGCTTACAACCAAGACCGGATTTTAAATATCAATAACTGGATATTATATGGTTTGAGTGCTGCTTCCCAAGACCAAACCCCATCTTAGTAGGAACTAGTTACCGCCCTCCTCACCCAGGTCCAGGTTTTAGAAGACTTTTCCAGAGTATGGTCCGAGTTGAAGCATGCGAAACAATAATACGGGGCGACTTCAATATCTGTTTTCAGCAACAAAATAAATTGGGCTATGCAATTGGTTTAAGCAATTTCTAGGATTAAATTGCTACACCCAACTAATTAATAAACCAAACCGATAACACAGTCTCAGCCACCCTAATTGACCACATACTTTGCAACCGACGTTGAGAACATTAGTCAGTTCAGGCGTCATTTCCACAGGTCTTAGTGATCATTTCATCATATACTGCTCACCAGGAAAAATCGCTAAGGGGATAGGATAGGCCTACACTGGACAAAAAATGAGGGTCAACTAGAAACTACAGTAATGAAACACTGGTAAATAGGCTACAAATTGTGACTGGGACAGAGTTAAACAAGTTGCACGACGTAAACGATGCCTGGGGAAAAATTCAAAACAATGTCACTACCATTCTTAATAATATTGCACCAGTTAAAGAGGTTTAGGATTAAATACGAAGAACTGAACCCTGGATGACTACTGAGATTTTTAGATAATATGAAATTCAGAGACCGCTGCTAAAAAAGTTTAAAGCAAAACAGAACTGGATATTAGCAGCACTAATGAATTTCCAGAGGGTGAGGAAGAACAGAGTACAGAGGTCATAAAAGGAGCAAAGGCAAAGCATATGCTTCAAAAATGAAGAATATAAGCATAACCAGAAAGATCTGGCAACAACTAAAAACAGTTGGAGGTATAGCCATAAGATAGTAGATAGGTCTAACATAGTAATCACTTATCGATAATGAGGTATGCACGAAATCTAAGGTGGAAATTGCTTTAATTCCTACTACACATCTGTTGCATCAACACTAGTAAGTAAACTACAGCTGCATCCAAAATACCTTTAAACAGTCAGACTTGATTAAGGTTTCAAACATCTATACCAATAAAGGGGTAATCCCAAACAGTTGTCAACTAGTAAGTGTATCTCATGACTTCATTCAAAAGAACTAAGCAGGTTAAATCCAACTCAAGAGCAACAGGCCGGATAACAATCCCGTCTAAAGTGTTCCTAAAAGTGGTGTTTTGAATGTCAATCCCCTATTGCTACATAATAAATATGTCCATCACCACTAATACCGTACCGGAGGGTTCAAGGAGGCAGAGTTACTCCTATCTGCAAGAAAAATATTAGGTTGGAGGTAGGCAACTCTAGACCTGTTAGTATACTCAGTATAATATCTAAAATAGTCTGAGAGGGCGGTGTATTCTCAAGTAGTTAAGTACCTTTAATGACAACTGGGCATTCTCCATGAGACTTTCATCGGGCTTTAGAGAAGTTCCTAACTCAACCGATACCTCCCTTATTATCTGATGGATTACCTGAAGAACTGAAATGTCAAAGGGAACTCATAGGTATGGTAACCTTAGACCTGACAAAAGGCCCTTCGATTTACTGTCAACCACAATATATTATGATAAGAAACTTCAAGCTATCGGTTGTAGGTTCTGTAGACTGGTTAGTCCTTCCTTAGCAACAGGAGACAAATAGTCAAAATCAACAAAACGAATCAGAAACGCCCTGCCGATAACATGTGGAGTTCCCCAGTAGTATTTTTGTCTGGGTCCTTCTATTCTTATGTTATGTCAATGATATGCCTATCTGTGTCAAGGGCTAAAAACTCTCTACTGTATGCAGATGACAGTGCTCTGTTAGTGACAGGGGAGACCACAAGTTATTGATAATGTTTTAACACTGGAACTGGAGAAGTCATGCAGCAAATGGTTAAGGTAGACAACAAACTATCATTAACACTAGGGAAAAAACTGAGCCATTCTCTTTGGATACGAAACATAAACTGGAAGGGTAAATAAATTTTAATGTCAGTGTAATGGGAGGTCCATCACTTTGGTTTCATCAGTAAATGATCTGGGAATCCCCTTTGACCATGCATGTCAGGAGAATTGTTAGGTGAAACAGATGTAGTAAAGAAAGGCGAATGCCGGCTGTAGTTCCTGTTTAGGTCAGTACAGTGGTCTACCTACTGAGGCTTCGCAGGACCCTATGTCTAGCCCTTATACAATGCCATATGGATTTCGCTTGCTTTGCTTGTACTCTGCCTTGACAAAAAAAAAACTGTAAGAAGACTGCAATCACCCAGAACAAAATCTGTAAGATTTCATCTGGGGCTGGACCAATGAGAACAGAGTAGGCCAGGATGAATCTTACAGCAGTTGGATAGATGAATGTTGAGACAGAGTAAAACAACTGACGCTAAATCTTGAGTTTATTAAAAATTTGCTCACGTAACAGTGTCCAGAATATCTTGCTGTCAATTTTGTCAAGGTTGGGACCAAAGCCAATCCATAGGGGGAGAGAGCCCCCCCCCCCCCCCGCCCCCCCCCCCCCCCCCCCCCCCCCCCCCCCCCTCCCCCCCCCCCGAACTTTGTAGTACAACAGTCAGTGGCCAGGCTTCAAACACCTTTTAGTGTACCAGCAATTAAAGGAAAATGGAACACTACCACAAATGTCCAAGGCCTGTCATAGCTTGAACCAGTTCAAGGAAGACTGCCGAAAGTGTCTGATGAATGACAGCACAGGAAAGGGAGGGGGAATGTATTTTCTATTTTTTTTTTTAGCTAAATACGTGTAAGTTTTACCTTATCCCTAGTAATGACCATCGTATTGTAGATAGTCGTAATGACCCTCGGGTAGTTTACCTGGAGTTTACCTGGAGAGAGTTTCGGGGGTCAACGTCCCCGCGGCCGGTCTGTGACCAGGCCTCCTGGGTGGATTGCGCCTGATCTCCAGGCTTTGGCTGCTGGCTGCACCGCAAACCCAACGTTACGTGCCACAGCCCGGCTGATCAGGAAACTGACTTTAGGTGCTGGTCCAGTTTGCCAGCTTGAAGACTGCAGGGAGGTCTGTATGGTAATCCCCTTATGTGATCCTGGGAGGCGTTGAACAGTCTCGGGCCCCTGACACTTATTTTTTGGTCTCTTAAGTGCTAGTGAAAACCCCCGTTTTTCATTGGGGGAGGGGTGCACTTGCCAAAGTCTTTTGCTTTGTAGGAGTGATTTTCGTGTGCAAGTTCGGTACTAGTCCCTCTAGGATTTTCCGGGTATATAACATGGATCTCTCCTCCTGCGTTCCAGGGAATACGGGTTTTAGAAACCTAAACGCTCCCAGAAATTTGAGGTGTTTTTTATCCCCCGTTTTTGCGCGCCGTGAAATTTTCTCTGTACATTTTCTAGGTCGGAAATTTTTCACCTGCCTTAAAAGGGTGCGTTAGAGTGCAGCAATTTCCAGCCCAGAAGAACAAGGACCTGAAGAGTGTCATCATGGGCTTGGCCTCCCTGTTTTGAAGGGTTCTCATTTTCCATCCTTTCATTTTTCGCAGTGCGATTGATACAATTTATGGTCCCCTTTTTAGGGGAGATCCTCCGCATAAACCTCCCGGTCTTTGCGTTGGTGTTTTGCTCTATTTTTTTTGGCCAAAATTGGTTTTGTACTCTGATGAGATTTAATTTCCCTAGTTTACCCTTCTGAGTAAATTTAAATTTCTCATCGTTGAACTTCATATTTTTTCTGCGCCCATGAAAATTTTGGGTTGATTCCGCCTGGAGCCTTCGGTCTGCATGGGACACTGTCATGCGATTCGGGTGTCATCTGCCAAGGAAGAACGGTGCGTGGCTGAATCCCTTTTTATGTCGGATTGAGGTGAGGAAAAAAAAGGGGGGAAAAAAAAAAAACTAGTATGTGCCTTGTGGAACAGAGCTTTTCACCGTACTCCCCGGGTTTACTCTGTTGACGACTACTTCTGTGTTTGTTAGGAGGAAAATTTTAGATCCATCGACCAACTTTTCCCGTTATTTTTAGCGCGCATTTTGTGCGCTTTACGCCTGGGTCCACTTGTCGAAGGGTTTTGCAAAGTCTGTATATATTACTCTAAATTTTTTTTCTTCTAGTGCATTTAGGACCTTGTCGTATGATCCAGTGTTGAGACAGAAGGAGCGACCTGTTCTAAAAACCCTGTTTTCCCTGGGGTTTTGTAATGAGGGGTTTTTAGATGGGGGGTGTCTTGCTTCTTGGACCCTTCAAAAAATTTTTTTGATATGGGGTGTTAGTGCATTGGTTGTAGTTCTTTCTGTTGCTTTACTGCCCCCTTTGTGGGTGGGGGTATGTCTGTTGTTTTTAGTAACTGGGGACGACCCCCGTGTCCATGCTCCCTCTCCATAGGATGGAAAAGGCTCGTGATAGGGGCTTCTTGCAGTTCTTGATGAACACAGAGTTCCATGAGTCTGGCCCTGGGGCGAGTGCATGGGCATGTCATTTATCGCCTGTTCGAAGTCATTTTGGGGTCAGGATAACATCGGATAGGCTTGTGTTAATCAAATTTTGTGGCTCTCTCATAAAAAATTCATTTTTTATCTTCGACTCTCAGTCTGGTTAGCGGCTTGCTAAAAACTGAGTCTATTGGGAAATTGAGTAGCTCACTCATTTCCTTTCTGTATCTGTGTAGGACCCATCCCTTTTTTAAGTAGGGGCCCAATACTGGACGTTGTTCTCGATTTTGATTTGGCATAGGAGAAGAAATACTTTGGGTTTCTTTCGATTTCATTATGGTTTTAGTTCTTCCCGCGATTCCCGACTCCTAAAGGATTCTTTTAAACTTAAGTTCGATGCTTGCTATTTCTCTGACCAGTGTCTCCCTGCGCATTTCTGATTATATTTACCCTTTAAACCGCTCTGTTATTCTTTTCCGTCGCCTGTAAAGGGAGCGCCTGTCTCTTTCTATTTTACATCTACTCCTCCTTTTTCTTAGAGGAATAAGCCTTGTGCATACATCGAGTGCCACCGAGTATAATCTGTTCTAGGCATAAATTTGGGTCTGTGTTGCTTAGTATATCTTCCCAGCTTATATCGGTTAGGGGCTTGGTTTACTTGGTCCCACTTTATGTTTTTGTTATTGAAGTTGAATTTGGTGAATGCTCCCTCGTGACTAGTCTCATTTTGTCGGTCTGAGGGGTCCAAAGCATACATGTTGAACCTCAATTTTTGTTGTGATTGAGTATATTGTTTTTGATATGGTGACATTTCTTATCAGATCATCATTGTAGTGAAGATGAGGTCTAGTGTATTCTCCAGTCTAGTAGGCTCTATTATTTGCTGGTTTTAAATTGAATTTTGTGCAGAGATTTAAAAGCTCGTGTGAGTGTGAGTTTTCATCAGAGCTGCCTCCTGGTGTTATTACTGCAACAATATTATTTGCTATATTCCTCCATTTTAGGTGCCTTAAGTTGAAATCCCCCAGGAGCAAGATGTTGGGTGCAGGAGCTGGAAGATTTTCCAGACAGTGGTCAATTTTTAACAGCTGTTCCTGGAATTGCTGGGATGTTGCATCCGGAGGCTTGTAGACTACCACAATGACTAGGTTTTGGTTCTCGACCTTTACTGCTAAAACTTCCACTACGTCATTTGAGGCATTAAGCAGTTCTGTGCAAACAAGTGACTCTGCAATGTACAGGCCAACCCCCCCTTTTGCCTGTTCACTCTGTCACATCTGTATAGGTTGTAAACCTGGGATCCATATTTCGTTGTCCAAGTGATCCTTTATGTGGGTCTCAGTGAAAGCCGCGAACATTGCCTTTGCCTCTGCAAGCAGTCCACGGATGAAAGGTATTTTGTTGTTTTATTGCTGGCTTTAGACCCTGTATATTTGCAAAGAAGAATGTTATCGGACTGGTGGTTTGTTGGTACTGGGGGGGGATTTTTTTTTCCGGCATTAGTAATCTGTATCTGTTGGTTTGGAGTGGAGGCCATCGACTGTGGTTCCACTCCGGAATGACTGGATTTGGTGTACGATTTCTGCCATTTCCTGCCAGTTTTTTTTCCTTCCTGGCACTAAAAAACCTCTCCCTCTTGAGTGGCTGTGGCTCACCAGGTTTTCCCATGGCCTGGATGTTTTGTATCTTTTGTCCCCTTTAGATGGTATGCCTGGCAATTTAAGTTATAGCACAGTCTTTCCTGTACTGAAGAGGTACACATTTCAGGGTGAAAAAGCTTACAGGAAGGGAGTTTGCATTTTCCTGTTGTCATATGGGCATGACATTTTCTAGGGTGGTCATAGTTGCATGTCCCATCTGTTTTTCCAGATTTCCCATGCCAGCAGATACCAAGTGCATAGTATGTGCACAGGCTTGGTTTCCGTTTGCCTTGGGTTTCTGTGACTGTATTCCCTGTGGTGCATGTTTTCCCTGTCTTATTCCTATCCTCCTTAGCACCAACAATGGAGCTCCCACAGTTGTTTTTGGTAATTTTCCCCACTATTCTATTGGGTCCTCTTGTTGCTTT
>NW_026507422.1:0-20871 GCF_026875155.1 Cherax quadricarinatus
TTATTTTTTTTTGTGCACACATACAGAGGTACAAAAAAATACAGATAAGAGCAGTATGCCAAAGCCACTTATACTATGCATAGCATTACGGGCTGGCTTAAAATTAACTTAAGATTAACTAAGCAATGATTATTATTATTATTATAATCAAAAAGAAGCGCTAAGCCACAAGGACTATACAGCGCTGCTACTAAGCAATGATGAAATCAGTGATAAAACATTAATGTAAACAGATAACTATAAAGCACAAGTGAGTATTACAAAGACAGGTCATATGGTTGCATTCAGTTAGGTAGTGATTCTGTTAGGTAGTGTTTTTAAAAAATAAAAAAGTTAGATTGGGTTTTAGGTTTAACATTTATGTGATATAATTGTGAGAAACATTTAAGATATACAATTTATATGTTCAGTTATTCAGTATTTATTTGGTTTTGGGTGAGTAAGTAATCTTGAGAAGAGACTTGAATTTATAAACAGGTTGTGTTTCTTTTATATTTACAGGTAATGAATTCCAGATTTTAGGGCCTTTTTATGTGCATTGAGTTTTTGCATAGTGTGAGATGGACACGAGGAACATCAAAGAGTGATCTGTGCCTTGTGTTATGGTCATGTGTTCTGTTGAGGTTGGCAAGGAGATGTTTGAGGGGAGGGTTAATATCAGAGTTAAGTGTTCTATGTATGTAATAGGTGCAGTAATAAGTATGGATGTTTGTATGGTGAGTGGGTTTTTAGTGTATTGAATATTGGTGGAGTGTGCTGCCTGTAGTGAGAATTTGTTATCATTCTAACTGCAGCCTTTTGTTGGGTAATTAGTGGTCTGAGATGGTTAATTGTTGTTGAGCCCCATGCACAAATTCCATAGGTGAGATAGGGGTAAATAAGAGAGTGATTAGGGCCAGGAGGGCTGACTGTGGAACATAGTACCGTATCTTCGATAGTATGCCTACAGTCTTGGAAATTTTCTTAGAAATTTGATGTATATGTGTATGAAATTTGAGTCTATTATCAAGGTGGATTCCTAAGAATTTTCCCTCTGTTAGTTTTGTGATAGGTGATCCATTTATCATTATGTTAAGAGGGACATCTGTAGCTCTGTTACCAAACTGAATGAAGTAGGTTTTGTCAATGTTTAGTGTAAGTTTGTTAGTCCTCATCCAGGTAGATATTTTCTGTAATTCGGTATTTACAGTATTGGCTAGCGTACTGGGCACGGGTGAGAGAAGACGTATGTAGTGTCATCTGCAAATAGTGTGGGTTTGAGTAATTGCGAAGCATTTGGAAGGTCATTTATGTATAGGAGAAAGAGAAGAGGGCCAAGGACACTTCCCTGTGGGACACCAACTGTAATTGGTTGTGCAGAAGAGTTTGCCCCATTTGCGTACACATATTGGCTTCTGTTGCTGAGGTAAGACTTGAGGTAGTTGAGGGAGTGCCCTCTTATACCATAGTGTGACCAATTTTACGTGGAGCAAGTCATGGTCAACTGTATCAAAAGCTTTACGTAAGTCAATGAAGATCCCAGTGGGACTTCTTTTTTCTCTATTGCAGTGTATATATGTTTCTAGCATGTGTATAATAGCATCATTAGTATTTTTTATTAGGCCTGAATCCAAATTGGCAGGGGTTGAGTATGTTTTGGGAGATAAGGTAGGAGTAGATTCGTTTATGAATTAATTTTTCGAAGATTTTTGAGAGAGGGTGTAAGTTGGATATTGCCTATAGTTATTCAACTCTGTTTGGTCTCCTCCTTTGTGGATCGGGGTGACCCTTGCTATTTTGAGTACTGTAGGGAAGGTGGAGGATTCAATGGATTTGTTAAAGAGTGTTGCAATGATTGGTGATAGCACTTGTGACACTTTTTTGTATATAAGGGGTGGTAAGGTATTTAAATCTCCTGCCTTGTTTTTTAGTGCGTTGATAATAAGGGAGACTTCGTATGGGTTAGTCGGAGCTAGGAACAGTGTGTTCGGGTAGTTGCCGGTGAGGTAGTCATTTGGTGGGGTATCTGAGCTTGGGATTTTATTGGCAAGGTTTTGTCCTATAGTGGAGAAAAAATCATTGAGTCTGTTTGCTGTTTCTGTTGGTGGGAGTTGGGGTTCATCTGATTTTGCTAATTTTATTTCGCTATTTCGTGATATCTTTTTTGTTTCCCAGAATTTCTGATAGGGTTTTCCAGGTCTTTTTTATATCACCTCGTAAGTTGGATAATCTGTTCTCATAATACAATTTTTTTGCCCTTCTTATCAGGCTGGTTAGGATTGACGAGTAACGTTTTGTTTGGTCTCTGGTTATGTGACCCATTCTGTACTGTTTTTCATATTGGTGTTTTGTATTTATGGATTTGAGAATGCTGGGTGTTAGCCAGGGACTGTTCAGTCTCTTTGCTGTCATCTGTTTAGTTTTTTTAGGGCAGTGCTTGTTAAAAGAGGTATTGGGTTTTTTTTAGAAAATTATTAATACATTCGTCAATATCTGTATAGGGTCTAGCTCAGTGTGCCAATCAATGTTTGCTATTGCTGTTGTGAAGTTATTAATGGCTGCCTCATTGTGAAGTCTGAAGGTGACTTTAGTAGTGTCTTGGGGTAGTTTACCAAGAGTTGTTATGAGGAAAATAGGGTAGTGGTCTGTGGTATTATCTGTAATTATGCCTGATTTTAAAGGGGATATGGTGTTGGTCCAGATGTGGTCAAGTAGGGAAACACTAGTCTCTGTAACTCTTGTAGGTTTTGTTACTGTTGGTAGTAACATACAGTTACTCATTGTGTTTGTGAATTCAGTAACGTGTGGGTCCTGGTCTTGCAGGAGATTTATATTGAAGTCACCTGAGAGTAGTAAGTGATCTTTGTTCATGCGTGAAATCAGTTATCATACTTCCTAGATTTTGACTAAATTGGCTAATGTTTGACTGTGGAACTCTGTAGATGTTTATCAATGTGAGAGGTTTTTGTAGGTACTTTGATTTGAATTTAGCTATTATATAATTCCCCATGTTCATCCCTTGTGCAAGTATTAGTGATACATTCTTTGTTGGTCTGAGTAGTATAAAGGCTGTGCCACCCCCTTGTTGATCTGGCCTACAGTTGTGTATGGCTGTGTAACAGGAATGGCATAGACATCTGTACTATCAGGCTTTAGCCAGGTTTCAGTTAGTGTAATGATGGACATATTGGCATGTAAGGAATTTAGTAATGCTATGAGGTCATCGTAATGCTTGCTTAAAGATCTGATATTGTAGTTAAATTTTAGTTATGTTGTTGTTGGCACTGAGAAGTGCCTTTGATTGTTCTGCAGTGTAGTAATTACAGTTACTGTTTGATTCATTTAAGTCATTAAATAAGAGGTTGGTATCAGGATCAATGCTTGTAATCATAAGATTTGTAGTGAATCTATAGTTTGAATTAAGTATAAAACAAAGTAAATAGTCTTAAGCTAAAAAATAGCACCTGGATTATTTAACAAATGTAAAATAATGAGCTAAGGGACTAATACAAATAAAGTGATGATCAAATAGTGGAGCTTGGGATATGATATAGTAGTACTATAAAGGTAATTTTTTAAAGTTAGAATTATAGTATAAAATTATAATATAAAAGGGACTAATATAGGTTGTGGTGACCAATAAAGTGGTAATCAAAAAAATGAGCTTTGGAATATAATGGCAAAATTGTGAACTTATTCTACTTTAGCACCTAAGAATAGCACCTTGATTATTTTAACAATTGTGAATATATAAACTAGGATAGTTATATAAAGCTAAAATAAAGGAGAAAACATATAAGGGACTAAAATTAAGTAATGGTAAGCAAAGTTAAATGGGCAGATGGTAGGAATTATAATATAAACTTATAATATAAAAATACAATTTGAAATGGTACTTGCAATTGCACTAGAGTCTGGTATAGGTTGTTGACAAGATCAAGATTATATAAGATATTAAATTGACAAAATAAAATTCACAATTAAAGTACCAAAAGAATAATAGTAAAAAAATAACAATGGTAATGTCTTGATTATAATATGATAGTAAGAGGGTAGACAGGTACACAGGTACAAGGGATAATAATAAAGGTTGGGGTTGAATATAAAAACTTGAAAATTTGGCTACAAAATGTTATGAGAAGATAAAATAATGTTTAATGTACAAAATTAAAAATTGACTGGTAGTAAATATGGTGTTTAATAAAATTTTAGTAAGTAATAATGATTACAAAAAAGTGAAAAAGTAATGTTTATTTCATTCAATATTGCACTGGTAGTTATACTTGAGGTTATATGGCAGTACAAGGTAATTAAGAGTAATCTAGGATAGCAAATGTGGTATTAAAACAGGTAAAGGTAATTAGACAAGTAATGGTTATTAAATGTCAAAATTGTTAAGAGTAAATTGAAATTTTAGTAAAAATGATATTTATTAATTTTAGTAAGTAATATCAATTGATAGTATTTAAAAAAAAAAATATGAGGTAGTAATATGGACAGAGAAAGTATCAATTCAGCTAATGTTTAAGCGAACAATAGTAAATAACAAAATCACATAAGGTGACCTATGCTTACTAGTAAAATCACAAAATGAGGTAGTTGATTATTTAATTACTAAGAGATTGTACAATGAAATTTGAACAATAATGGAGCAAAACGTACACTACACTACGTAGGCTTTTTAGTTGGACATTGTTTAGTTATTCTCTGTAAGATTGGTATCCCTGAGAAATCGTGATAGATCATTCTCGTTCGTGATTGTGTACAGTTGACCTACATTTGTTTTCCTAACTAGAATTTTCCCATCCCGTGTGAAGCATTGGTGTATTGTGTCATTATTCTCTCGCTTAAGTTTTCTGACTCTATACAGGAGGTTTTGACGTTTTTTGGTAAGACACTCGTTATATATATACCTCTTTCTTTACTTTAATAGATGCAATAATTAAGTCTTTTTTCCTGTCATGTGAGTGGAATCTAAGCATAACACTTTTTCTACCATGGGATCCTAGTAACCATGGCTTCTTTTATTTTCAGACTCTGGAACAAATAACACTTGTTTGGTCTTTAGATACTGCATAGTAATTTCTTTTACTGTTTTGTTTGGTTCAAGATCACGGGAAAAAGTGGACAGATAACTATTACTACTGCGGTCCCCGATATTTTATCTTGTTCAGTTTTTATCCTTCTTGGAGAAGCAAAGTAGTCACTGAACCTGGTTATCAAGATTTGCTCTTCCATTCTTTTAACTGCCTTCTTCAAAACACCTTTTGTATTAAAGAGATATATTTGGTTTTGGGTAATGGCTAATCTATGAACTGTCCCCCCTGGATTGGTCTTTGTCACAGTTAGTCGTTCCTGGTTGTTGAAAACATTTGTTCAGACTGAGATTTGTTTTTCGAGTTTGAGACATCCCTGGTGTCTTGTTTTTGGCCTAGCTGTCCCTCTCGAAGGATTCATAATTTTCAATAACAAAGTTGGGAGATTAATGCATGACTTTTAGGTTAACTAGGATCGTTGGTCCCATCACCTGAGAGACTACTTGTAGGTTGAATCCCGGGGAGAGAGGGGAGGATGGGCTTGGTGGCAGCCATGTTTTGTTTGTTTAATGTATGGTGTGGCCTTTGAAGTGGTGGTGAGTGGTTGGGTTGCTGGGCCGGCGGTCCTCCTGACTACACTTGTCTGAAATAAGATGATTTTTTCGGTGGTTTTCTTGCCTGCCCCATTGGTGCTGTTTCTCTTAGGATTGCGCCTCATAATACTACAGGAATTGATGTAGTTAATAGAAGTTGAGAATACAAAGCTTAGGTATAGTTGTTTCGCAGGCAGCGGGGTGTTGCTTTCCGGTTTTTTAGTTTGCCAGTCTTTCCTTTGATCTCTAATTTATTCGATTTGTAGGTGTTTCACTGTTTGAAAGAATCTTTTGGTCATTCTGTGTGCTACGTTGTTAGTGCAGTTTATGCTTTTAACAAGGTCATCATAGGAGCATTGGTAGCTCTGGGGTAGTTGGAGAAAAGTATGGAGCACGGAAGCGCTGCTGGCCCGCTGGCCCCGTCTGCCTAAAGTGGCTCGCCCCATAATGCCAGCAGGGAAAATATCACAGACCGTTCTTAAGCGGGTGAATGGAGGTTTCCCCAACCAACTTAGAAGCCCGACAAACCAACCAAGCATGGCGCGAACCTACTCTTGTTCGGCAATGTCCTGTCTTGCAGATCCTGAAAGACAGGCAAAATGCTAACCACTGTCAGTTAACAAGGAGGCAGTCGCAAACAACCCAAAACGGACAACTAACTGTGTCCCCCCTCTGCCCCATCATCCGAAGGAAATCAAAGAGGTAGACCCAAGAAAAGTCCCCACTGAAAATGAGAAAATATGTGCACAGGTTAGAGCAAAAAATCGAAGAAGGTAACCAGTGGAGCAATAAGAATAATAACAAAGTGAAACACTTGTAGCCCCCACAAGGAAGAAGACCACGGCCCAAGCACTAAGAGACAAGCAACCCAACCAGGGACACCATAGCCATCAATCAAACGACAACCCAGAGTAATACCCAACACAGAACTTTAATTTTGCCAGAAACGGGAAAGTCCCTAATAAGGCGATCTGGTCCCATTTCCCCAGCAATATCTAGCAGGAGGTTTACACAGGAATTCGAACCTCACCACCTCAAAAGAGATGGTAAATCCAGTTTAATTCGTGAATCTGCATCATTTTCTTCTCACCGAGTTAACAACTATCGTCCAAACCAATTGTCTGGCTGGCGAATCCCAGAAGAAATTAAACCTTTCTTCATTTTTGTAGCCTCACTATGTGCTTTGAAGAAGAGGGCATGGAGGAATCAGACCCATGCAGTGGAAACCCCTTCGGCCGCTCGGTTGCCAAAGCACAGTGAGAAAACATTCGCCTAGAAGCATGGCCACTTACTCCACCACACCAAATGGGCTTTGTGGGTCTCTCAAGGCATGAAAGCTGCCAGCTCCATGCCGCAAAAGGGCCCTACATCAGGGACCTACCAGAAGACAAGGCCATAGACAACTTGAATATCAGAAATGCCCTTTAATATGTGAAGAGAGATTGCGTATGCCAGCTGGTTCGGGATCGTGTGCCCCAGTCCTTTTTCCCCCTTCATTTCACCGGCTTACAGGCAAAACCCTCAATTTCTTTGTTTGAGAACATGACATCAATCATCAGAGGGTGTACAGCAGGGTGACCCACCGCTCCCACTTCTCTTCTGCTTGGCCAATGCAGTGAGGTCAATAACTGGTACCTGGAGACGACAACTCTGGCAGGTAATGAAGAGTCCCTGTGGGGACCCTCTCAACTGGTTGAAACAACAGGGAGAAGACTTGGGAACTCATCCTCAAATCCTCCCCCCAAGTGTGAAATCCATCCCACAGCAAAATCAGGAAATAATCAAGCTGTGCGAAGAATCCCTCCTGGAAGTCCCTCAAACCCCTTTTGGGGCAACCGCTGGGTCCCCAGGTCATCGACACTGTGTCCCCTCGAGGGAACAAATTGAATGACCTGATTGAGAATGGGAGAGATAAAAAGCGATATCTTCATGCCCCATGATGCTCTGTATCCTTCCCTCACAAGGTGTCCTTAACTAATGCCAAGACTCACATACTTCTTGAGGTGTGCACCCTCTTTTGACAACCCAACACTTGATTAATATGACGCACTACCCTGAGATCAACTTTTAAGAAGGGCCACTGAGAACCTGTCACTAGAGGATGAGCCATGGGAATCAGGCAACCCTCCCCAGTTGCGACTGGTAAGGTATAGGTGAGCCTTTTCAGTCTTCGTGTTTTGGGCTTTCCCCGGTGCATTAGTCCCCAAGAAGATAGTACCCGAACCGCTTGAAGAGACGAGGTAAGGAGGCTTCAAGACCCCAGGATTATACAGAAGAGCAGCAATTTGGTGGGACACCCATACAGACCTCCTCATAGACCACTCCTCCCAACCGCACAAACAGGTCCCACTGGGACAAACCGAATCAGGAAAATATCGCCAACACAATGCTCTCCAAATGCTCAGGAAAGGACAAAGCCTCCGTCCCTGGTCGTGAAGGCAACACACTCAGGAAAGAATTCCTGTTAGGAGAGCTTTTTCCCCAATTTCCTCCCCCCTGGGAACCCGTCTCGAATCGACCCACAGGCCATTTTACGATTGGTGTTTCTCTTTCGCCTAGTCCGGCCCCCATACCTCCACCGAACAATAGTGTCTTTTGGTGCAGGGCGACAGCTGATCAATCCGGACATCAGGTCCATGTGCATTCCAACAACAGCAGAAGGGATAGTATGCCAGACATTGAGAGGTTCCAGTGACATCATAAAAAAAAACCTCGCCACAGCCCGTTAGCCCAGCTCAACGGGGAACCCCCAGTAAACAGAGGTCCTGACAGAATCAAAGCGTCCAGATGGAGCCACAAATGGCTACCTACCCCCTGGAAGGATGGAAAGTCCGATTGCCTGTGGACTACACCTGTGCTTGCCACATTGGGCAGACACCTACTTGCCATACTCCGTATGGAAAGAGGGTTGGAGCAGGCCATGCCACAGGGAGGACCCAGAATAGATCCGAAAATATTAAGACCTTCCCCCCTAGAAATAACTCTTCCATTCCAAAAATAGGGTCGGAGACCCCATTGGAGCAAGGGGTAAGTGTGCTTAAAGTTCCTCAAAAAGAACTGGGTGAAAGCTCATCAATAAAAACCAAGACCACAGAGCGACCAGCTTCTCTTTCAGAGGGGACCCCAGTGTTGCGATCAGAGAGGAAATGGCCTGCGGCATTCTGGCACGTGGGCCCACTGCAGGGGAAGCTGGACGAAGTATTCGAGATGTAGCTGCTTTCCCCCGCGTTACCTATGTTGTTTTGGCTTTTCTGTTGTATTTTTTGTGAAATGTTTGGTGTTCCAATGTAATTTTGTTCTTAAATAAAACATACTTGAAATATAGGGGGTGGTAATGAGAAAATTAAATCAAACAGCTAACAGGGAAAAACCTTTGAGTTTTTCCATGAAGCAAGTTTATTTATTTTTTTAATTTCTTTTCTCTGAGAGATGAGGTCCCCAGGGAACAGTTCTAGAGGTGTAACCCATCCCTATATAATATATAAATAATAATATATATATTATATATATATATATTATATATATAAAATTATATATATATCTATATATAATATTATATATATATATATTCGTGCCCCGAAAAGGCAAACTTGCGGATCCTTGGCTTAAAATAGCAACGTTCATCTTGCCATATAGGACAAGTAAAAATTTGTGTATGCAATAATTTCGGTCAAAATCATCTGAAAAACCTACACGAAAAAAGATATAATTTCACTGGTTGTTTAGATTAGAGTATTAAATTACTGTAAACAAAATTTTAAAATATATTTAGGTTGGGTTAGGCTAAAATAAATTGTTTCTTGTTATAATATAGATTTAGGTAAGTTTTTCTAAGATTCTTTTGGAGCAAAATTAAAATTTTTTACATTCACACTAATTAAAAAAATATACTCTAAAACGTACCAGAGAAAATTTCAGAAAGGAAAATTAATTTTGAATGAGTTCTTGGCTAAATTGACCATTTTATCATATTCGCACGGAACCAATGTATATATAAGACCGTCCCGAATATGGTAAAAACTGGTCATACAAGAACTCGTTAAAATTAAGCCTTTCTGAAATTTTTCCTCTTAATACGTTTTAAAAGATAGATTTTTTCGGGTCGTAAATTTCATGTAAAAAAATTTTTAATTTGCACCAAAAGAAATCTTAGAAAACTTACCTAACCTTATTATAACAAGATCAATTTAATGTTTAGCTAACCCAAAAAAAAACTAAATACAATTTAAAATACTGTTTACAATAATATAAAACGAAACAAACACAATCAAATATATATTTTTTCGTTAGTTCAGAATGATTTTTGGTGCGAAATTAATATAAATACACAAATATTTCACTTGCCCTATATGGCAAGATGATCGTTGCGTAATTTAAGCCAAGATCGCAAGTTCAGCCTATTCGGCAACGACCCATATGTATTGTATATATTTATATATAAATATATATATATATATATATATATAAAGAATAATATGTATAAATATTGTGGAGAAATTTTTCACCAGGAGGGGGGGTATCCACCCCCTCAGCAGCAGCCCACCTTTCATTCAAGAGCCCTGAGGGGCCCAGCCCTCTCAAAGGGGGGCAAACGTCTTGTTTACTTGGAGCTACAGGAAGTAATTGATCACAGATGCCATACGAGTATCTGAAACGTGGTCCAAGTGACCTCTGCTCCTTGAGATGTGTTGCAGAGAGAAATTTTAATAAGAGACAGTACAATCTCTTACTTTAAGCAGGACAATTAAGGCAAATCCTCTCGCCCACTTTAATTACCATGGTAAAGAGAGTGGACATTGGTGTCTATATATGCATAATACAGCAAGAACAAACATTCTGCTTTGCTTTCATCGAGGAAGTGGCAAGGAAGCAAAAAGTACTATCCAAGCTTTTTTTTTTTTTTGTGCAAGTGGCAGGGCGGCAATGGGGCTCTGTGGCCGTCTTCAGATTACTTATTTGACTCTACTGAGAGTGACACTGACTCCCCAGGATAACCAAACAAAGAAACATTATCTGTGCGTTAGTGGAACAAAGAGTCTCAACACAAACACAATAAACCTTTAAGAGAAGTTGTGGGAATCAGCATCTCCATGTGATAAGATTGTGAACAATAGAGACAAATACTGTGGAAACATAGTGGTACCAGTGTGGAGCGTGGGTGTTCCTAGACAATGGAAGAACGTGACATCCAAGGACACTATTACACTTCAGCTTACCATCAAGTCACCGATAACCATGTCGAAGGTGTGAAAAAGAACACCCATAGCTCACGTTACAAGAGCAAGGTATGTTAAAAATTTTCCTTGTGGTAACGGGGGACGCGCAGTTCTTGAGTCGTCGCAAAGGAGTTTGAAATCCAGCATATAAAAAAAAAAAAAAAAGTCCGGCAGTAAGGTGGTGGCTTTTTGAGTCCAAACAAGTAAGTTGTCAGCCATCATTGAATGAAAATAAGCTGACATAACAACCCCCACCCCCCCCTAGGGGTAATTTATAATCTTAAACAAATTATAAATCTTACAGCCCTTTGAAAGATGGTTTTCCGCGACAGCATTCTAGACCTCGTCTGCAGGGGCGGGGCTAGTGTAGATGATTTGCTTGTCTTTTATCAGTCTTAAGGTGTTCACTATATTTTTATATTTAAGTCAATATCTTAGCTGGTAAAAGCCATTACTCACCATAATTGATTCGTGCTCGAACCGGATTAAAGGCCACAACTGGGTCCAAATATGTTGTACTGCAAGTGTACAAATAACCTAAGTGAAGCCAAAGGTTCCCCCTTAGAAAAAAGCTGTTAAAAACTAGTGTTTTACAATATAAATCAGATAAATGAGACCCTCCCAGACTCAATCACAGAGAATGTGGGCAGCCAAAAGAAAACGGGAGCTCACTCACCGTTCACCCCCAAAGAAAACGGGATATGGGTGACTCACCCACACCCTCCTTCCACTGCCTCCATCTCGAAAAGTGCTGATTAAGACAACAACAAACCCAATGATTGTTCCGTTTGTCCAGGAGTGTATATACAACAAAGTGTTTATAAAGTATAAGAACAGAAATTAAAGACCAAGATGTGTTAAAGTTTTGTTTCTTTTAAAATCTACCTGTTTCATTAAAGGAACTTATATATATAGTGTACTTTCAAATATATATTAAAACCAGTGACACTTATATATGTGTAAGTAATATTCACGTGTGATTTACAGTTTTTTATACCGTGGACATTTATTAGTGTATAGTGAATGAAGTGTATAACATTGTTCATGATTAATCATCGTGGTAACAGGCTGACACAGCAAACTCACAAGCCATAAACAACCACCACGTTGTACGTGTAAACCTTCCATGGTACCCATTGACACCAGAAGGTTAAGCTTAAGTGGTCAGTAGTGTCTGAAACGATTATTGCTGACTAAAGCAATAACAAAAACTCACCTGTTTTTATAGCACTACAGTGTTTTTATTTAAACACTCCCTAAGTGTGGTGCTAGAATTTTTCAGTAACCATTAAAATGGCCTTAGTTTTGAAAAAAACTCAATTTTCAGTCAGTCTTTACAAACTAAGATTTACACAATTAGAAAAATCTAATTTCAGTCTGTAAAGGATTAAACTCAAGATACAAACATAGATTATTGGATGATCTTTAGGTTCCACATTCGAATATTTTAACACAAATACGTCCTGGAAATAATAATTCAACTATACACATTATGAAAATA
This sequence comes from Cherax quadricarinatus, assembly GCF_026875155.1. Lineage (NCBI taxonomy): Eukaryota > Metazoa > Arthropoda > Malacostraca > Decapoda > Parastacidae > Cherax > Cherax quadricarinatus. Next base: position 12,326 of record NW_026507422.1, read on the forward strand.
AATTTCTTGAATCAGAATCCCATCTGAGGATTGAAATTAAAAATGTTTTGGATACTTTAGAAAATCAAACAATTGAGGTGGACCAGGAGTACAGCATCAGCCCGCAGAACGTCTGTCACAAAGACCTACTGTAACTAGTGGTACAAACACCTGTATCACCTGTTAACAACAACAAGTTTCCCATTACCAAGCTTTACCTACATTGTCAATACCATATTTTTTCCAAGGTCACCATAATTATGAAGATTCATTAGTGGTTTTACAATTCCATATAAATTCAACGAACTGACATTGATGAGATAGCTAAGTTTCAATTATCTTAAATGTCTTGTGAAGGGAGAACCCCTATGAACTGATTAAGTCCATTTCCTCCGGTGGGTCAAAGGCAATTATCAAATTAGCCTTACATGTCCCTTAAGCAGACAATTACTTTGATGATTAAATGCAGAGTTAGACATGCAGTCTTAATAATCAAGCTTGAAGCCACCCAAACATTTTTTTTCCTCAACTTACAGGCGTTTAAACCACATTAGACAATAGTCCCCCCCTCAGATCTCTAGATGCTAAAAAATATGACCAAAGACAATGTTGATTGGTTTATCATTGGTAATTGAACAAGATAAGTTGTCACCACAACAAACTATTTGAACGATTAAATATTATTTCAATAAACGCTATTTCACCCTTGTGAGGAAATTAAGCAATGGTATTACAAAAATAGTTTTCATGCCATGCAAGCAACGAGACAAGCTGAAAAATCCAACAAATGCCGTGATAACAAAACAAAAACCTTCTACTCAGTAAAAAAGAGTATACCTGCCTCCCCCACTAAACCACATAATGGGAAATCCCATATAAGGCATTTATCAAGCTGTGAATACAACAGACAGTAAACAGACCTGTCCAAACATAACGATACTCAAAATGATGTAACTTGTGATGGAACACATGGGCACAGAATTGTATCCAATACCCATCAATGGAAGGCCACGTAAACAACGTGTTCCAGAGCAAGCTTAATAAGGTCCATCAAGTGGATTAGGTGTAACACAAGGAGGAAAATGCTCACTGAAGAAAAAGGTTTTAAAAAAAATGCCAAGGGTTATGCATCAAAACAGCAAATTATGCCCAAATACATTTGCTGAACAGCAGCAGAACTACCACAAAACAGGAAGTCAAACAAGCAACTAGCATTAAATGTGAGAGATAAGTTTTTTAAAGCCACCTGCTCTCCCCGATCGGCTCGAGTTGAGTTATCTTAATAAATTTACACTAAACCAATGTTGCTAACATTATTTTGATCAAGCCACAAAGGTCCTTCATAAAAAACATGTTTTTTGCAGAAACTGAATAAACAAAACCCTATGCCAAAATACAGTTTAGATATAGCTGGTTTTTTTTTTTCCACAATTCTGGTAAACAGACATATGGGACCTAGCCAGAATCACTATTGGTCTAGGAAAACAGGAAAAAGAGAACAGTAAAAACTATGGTAAGTAGATGATTTGCCTAATCTTTGTGCAGATCCAGGGATTAAAAGAAACAGTTAGCAGCACTGAAAGCAGTAGGTCCAAGTTTAAGCGGCCTGTCCCTGACATACCTGACGGACACACAATTAGTCCAATTGATTTAAATCATTGGAAGTGATATTATCACGTTTTTTGTTGCAAAATATAGTAAGAAAACAAGGTTCCCCCACTTACTGAAAACAGCATGAGGCCACATGATAATGTTGGTCCCATTACCATTTCCTCTCAAAGTGGGAAAGAAACTTGATATGAATTTCAGTGAAAATGTACTAGTTACGAGAAATAACCCGCTGGATCATGTACCACAGCAAAATATCATTACTTGAAAAAGAAATGAATGAACCAGTTGAATAAGTTGTGTGATTTAGATGCGATAGGTATAGATGTAAATAAAAACCAAGCCCCCCACGAAGAGGTCCCCTCAGACTTAATAACCCAAATATAGGGGAACTGTCAAGTATAAGAAGGACCAGTCTTGGGGGTTAGGTTACCATGGGAAATTAAATCCAACACCACATCTACCTTAGCAATTATTCGCATGGCTTTCGACAAATGAAAGCACAAAAACATGAGCTCCAGGAAGAATCCAGAGCTAACTGACCCCTGTCTATGATAATATCATACAAAACTCTGGAACAATAAATTCCAATTGAGAAATAGTCGAAGAATAAGTTTAAGACGAAGCTCATTATCTCCTACCTTCCCGCACCATGGAGTCAGAAAAGATTTCTGAAACCCCTCCACTACGTGATTGTATATAAATTGCAGCGCACGTTGCAAAAACCAAGATGTAGCAAGTCTTAATGACCTGTCTGATGACCGGACCCTCACTAACTGAGAAGCTTGGAGACGTGCCTTATGAAATTTCGGCACAAATCCATATACCTACACGTCTGATATTCCAAACTTTCTTAAGAGTAGGACTACAGAAATAAAATAGAAGATTTTATAACTCCCGATTCTTGTGCCTGAAATCACATGATCCCTCAAAGACCTGTGAAAACATATCGTTTTCAAATCAGTATTGTTTTGGTGCAACATCCTCTCCATTCTTACTGAAGCTACTCTAAATACACAATTTGAAGAAATCAGAAAGTCCCTTCAAAGAAGTCCTTAAAGAAAAGTTTCTATGTGGACAATTTCAAGGTACTGTGAATAAAGAGGAGGATTTGAAATCCTTATACAGAGAAAGCTGACATGGAGAAATGAAAGAAGCAAAATAATGGCCTCTAAGGATGTTGGAATAACAAATTCAGTGCAATTAAGGAACTTATCAAGAAGATTTTCCCGCTGAGCTGGAAAATTCCCTGATTGCAACAATATGCTGGGACCTAATTGGAACACACAGAAATACTATTGAGTTCCCTCAAAAAGATAAAACAATAAATCATGCAGTTCCCCCACTCACTAAAACGTAGTTTACTGTCAGAGTGTATCACAATGTTTTTTAGATCCTCTAGGACTTCGTCCATCCACACCAATTACCATAAAGGGTAAAAGCTTATGCAAGATGCATGGAAGCTCAAAAATAGAATGGGAAATGAGAACTTGCCTTAGATAAGAGTCCAAGCATGGATGAAATATACAAGGAGTTTTAAACAACATCATCAAATTAAATTTCCCAGTACAAATAGGTTCAAGAGGGAAAAAATTACACTTAATGTGTTTCTGTTGATGCTTCCAACCAGAAGGTTATGGGCTGGTAGCTTACATGAGTATGCTGTGGAAGTACACTAATAACTTTACTTCAAAAAAATCCAGGGTTGCACCCTAGAAGGTCAGAACACTACCACAATTGGAACAGACAAGCACTCTATGTAGGTACAAAATATAGCTGTCTAATCTCAACAAAGGTACTTAATCCATCTCACTATTGAGAAAAAAAAAACCGTGATCGGAGGAGATAATGAAGCAGTTCTCCCAGTGGTTTTAAGAAATAATAAGAGTAAAAGTTTGGTCCCTATGTACGAACAGAGTAGCAAAATAAAAAGAGATGCAGAGAGATTATAACTTTCTTCCGTCCTACCCAAGAGAAACCAGCTGACATGTTTGTCACGTGGTGTCCCACTCAAGAAAATTTGTGATAATAATTATGGCACCACGGACCGAACAGGCTCTCTAATGAAAATAACTGGCCTCATGCAAAAAGCCCTCACATTATGCCAGAAGAAACAGTTCTGCTTGAACACAGCAGAAATAAGTTGTGTAAATACTGCAGACACAACAGAAATAGTCCATTGATGTATCTAATTACTCATCCTTTGGTATACCTCTTAAAGAGTTACAGCTTCTTGTCTTTAAATTCATTAAAAGAATAAAAAACCTGATAATGAATGCTTGAACCATAAAATACTGGGGAAACTAAACATAAAGATGTTTTCCTCACAGAGATATAAATTTTTCTTTCTAGAAACACAAGATAAATCCCCAAAGAAAACCTGTTTATGAATTACTTATTAATTTCTTTAGGACTTTATCCTCGACTCAAGAAAAGATTTATGAATGTCGAGGAAGAATTTCATAATCAATCAACTACCTAAGAAAGCCATACATCCAAATTGATCCCCAAGAATCATTGGCTAACCAAACTGAATTTGTGGGCCAAAACGGCACCAGTAAAACGTGTTATGGTGGGGGGTAGCTGACACACAAAGTTTGTCATATACTACAATCCTACTGGAATACCTCAAGGTCGACAAAGTGTGAAAAAAACAAATAAAGACTGTAATTAACCTTGTCGACACTACGAAATGCGAGTATGTCAGTATCCAGAATCCCACCTCCATACCCCTGAATGAGTTTTGTCATATCACTCCATTTGGAGGTACATGGTGAAGATTATACTGGACCCCAATAAATTTAACCAAAACAGTTTGACAAAGTTCCGCCATCCAAGTGTTAACATCCTTTTTTAGTCTATGTTAGTCACTTGTGCTACAACTAAGCAGTACATCTAGAATAGCCAACTGACATGTCTGCGAAACTTTTATCAAATTATTCATAAGGTATTTTTGCAGCCAGAAGGGCATGTCCCAGACTGATGATTTCCAGATAATGCAAACGAACTTTGTTGCTGAGTCTGCCTTAATAAGCAAGATCTTTGATCAACTCAGAAAGTAACAAGAACAGATGCAGAATCAACGCAGATGGTCGTAGAGATACATTCCTCCCAAAAATCCTCCATGGCAACGGCGGATTTTATATGAAAGAATGATCGGCATTGTAAAAACGTTGTTTAAGGAAAAAAGACTCAATCATCGTCAGAGAATAACTTAGAAGAATTCCGTACAGTTGTGACTGAAATAGAAAATAATAGTCAACAACCAGACCTCTAACTTAAGTTTACTAACCGATGATCTGACAATTTAGAAGTGTATAAAGGTCCCATCTCATTTACTCCATGGCAGAAGTCCTCCTAACCCTGTTCCTTCCCATGATGATTAAAGAATCATAGAGGAATCCTACTTATATTTCGAACAGAGTCAACTCAGACCTTAAAATGTCAAACCCTTAATAAAGTGACTGAACGTTGGGAGAAAAATATGGCGAAAAACTATCCTCACCATTGAGAGAAACACTTCTATGGAGCTGTGATCCTGGATATCATAAGAGTCCTTAAGACCTGGTGACATAGGTGATTATCGACAATGATTGCCGAGGTCCCATGGCCACTTGGGAAAAATTGCTGACTCACTTAAATCCTGATGCAAAATGGAATCAATCAGGACAGTTTGATGTTTTGAGCAAAGGTGTAGTGAATAAGCGGAACAATACATAACTAGTGACCGTTTAGAGTTACACGTGGTTGAAAAACAAAAATTAGTTGATTCTCCAGAAACCTCACAGACTAAAGCTGTTCAGTAAAAGACAAGCAGCAAGTGGTGGCGTAGTGAGAAAATCAATTAGATGTTGAAGTGGATGAATAGATCACGCATCCAGCGAACCTCCGCCGCCCCCCAGTTGATAAATTTTAACTCCATGAGGAGGGTATCAGCCCCCTACAGGAGGCCCCCTTCAGCCCCTACAGCCCCTTTCATCCCCTGATGGCCAAGCCACTCAAAGGGTCGAGCTGTACTTGTTTAACCTGCAAGAGGAGTAATTTGATCACAGATGCTATGCCCACGTAGTCAAATGACCCTCAGCTCCTAGCATGCGGTGTTGCAAACGTGTATTTTTATAAGAGACAGTAACATCCACTTTATTTAAGCAGGACAAATTAAGGAAAATCCCTGCTTCCCCCCTTATTACCATAGTAAAGATAATGTACCATGTTTTTGTCTATGATTAAACAGCAAGAAAACAAACATTCCTGCCTTTGCCTTCATCGAGGAGGTAGACCAAGATCAAGGTAATAGGTCAGGCGTTTTTTTTTGTGCTGGGGGCAGTGACTGCCATGGAGCGCAGTAGCCGTCGGGCAAGACTATCTTTGACTCTACTACTATGTGACCCTGACGGCCAGTGATTAACCAACAAAGAACACAGATCTTGCGTTTAGTGTGGACAAAGTTCCTCACAAAAACACGATAAACATAAAGAGGTATGTGATCGGCTTCTCTTGTGAAACATTTGTGGAACAATAAAGACAAATCTTGTGGAACATGGTGTACCAGTGTGTGTTTTCCTAGACAATGGAAGACGTGGACCCATCCAAGACACTTTCCCAGCTTCTATCAAGTCACCGATATCTGTCGAAGGTGTTGAGAACAACGCATACCCACTAACCGTTACAAAGAAGCAAGGATTACGAATTCATGTAGATCGGTGAATAGCGCAATTCTTGAGTCCACGAAGGAGTTGTAATCAACCTACCATCGGCAGTAAAGGTGGAGGACTTTTGAGTCCAAAACAAAGTAAAGTATTTTTCGTCAGCCATCATCGAGAAATGAAAAATGCGACATAACACACCCCCCCCTAGGGGTAATTAACATACAAATTGTATCTCCCGAACAGCCCCCACTGTATGTGAAAGGTTTCCGACAGCTCTAAGAGACCTCGTCGGCAGGGCGGCCTGTGTAATTGAATTTGCTGTCATATATCAGCAAGTGTTCATTATATATAGTTAAAAAAACACGGCATGATAAGGCCCAAAAATCTCGACAAGGTGTGAAGCAGATGGTGATGAAAGCCTGGTGTGGACATGGGTGTTGAAAGCATGTGTGAAGCATGGTGGAATGCATGGAGTGAAGCATGGGTTTGAAGCATGGTGGGAGCATGGTGTGGAAGCATGGTGGTGAAGCAAGGGTTTGAAGCATTGGTGTTTGAAGCATGTTTTGGAAAGCATGGAGTTGAAGCAAGGTGTGAAGCATGGTGTGAAGCAAATGGTGTGAAGCATTGTGTGAAGCCATGGTTGTAGAAGCATGGTGTGGGAGCATGGTGGTGAAAGCATGGTGTGGAGCATTGTTGAAGCATGGTGTGAAGCATGGTGTGGGCATGGTGTGAAGCATGGTTGTGTAAGCAAGGTGGTGGGAGCATGGTGTGAGCATGGTGTGAAGCATGGTGTGAAAGTTATGGTGTGAAGCAAGGTGAAAGCATGTGGGTGAGCATGGTGTGAAGCTGGTGTGAAGCATGGTGTGAAGCATGGTGTAGTAGCCTGTGTGGAGCATGGAGTGAAGCATGGTGTGAAGCATGGTGTGAAGCATGGTTTGAAGCAATGGTGTGGAGCATGGAGTGAAAGCTGGTGTGGATCTTGGTGGTGAATGCATGGTTTAAGCTTGGTGAGAAGCCCCCATGGCGTGGAGCATGGTGTGGAGCATTGTGGAAGCATGGTGTGGGAGCATGGTGTGTTGGGGAGCATGGTGTGATGCATGGTGTGAAGCAAGGTGTGAAGCATGTGTGGAGCATGGGTGGAGCATGTTGTGGAGCATTGTGGAAGCATGGAGGTGGAGCAATGTTGTGAAGCAATGGAGTGAAGCATGAGTAGAAGCATGGAGTGAAGCAATGTGTTAAGCATGGTGGTGGAGCATGGTGTGAAGCAATGGTGTGGAAGCAAGGTAGTGTGGAGCATGGAGTAAAGCATGGTGTGAAGCATGGTGAGAAGCAAGGTGGGGAAGCATGGGTGTGAAGCATGGTGGTGGAGCAGGTGAGAAGCCTGGTGAGGAGTCCATTGGTGTGAAGTCATGGTTTGAAAGCATGGTGGAGCTGGATGGTGGAAGCATGGTGTTGATCATGGTGTGAGAGCATGGTGTGGAGCATGGTTTGTAGAGCATGGTGTTTGAAGCATGGTGTGAAGCATGGTGTGAAGCATGGTGTGGAGCATGGTGTGAAGCATGGTGTGGAGCATGGTGTGAAGCATGGTGTGAAGCATGGTGTGAAGCATGGTGTGAAGCATGGTGTGGAGCATGGTGTGGAGCATGGTGTGGAGCATGGTGTGAAGCATGGTTGAGCATGGTGTGAAGCAATGGTGTGGAGCATGTTGTGTGAAGCATGGTGTGAAGCATGGTGTGAAAAAGCATTGGTGAGGAGCATGGTGTGGAGCATGGTGTGGAGCATGGTGTGAAGCATGGTGTGAGCATGGTGTGAAGCATGGTGTGAAGCATGGTGTGAAGCATGGTGTGAAGCATGGTGTGAAGCATGGTGTGGAGCATGGTGTGAAGCATGGTGTGAAGCTGGTGTGAGCATGTGAGTGAAGCATGGTGTGAAGCAATGGTGTGGAGCTGGTGTGAAGCATGGTGTGGAGCATGGATGTGAAGCGGTTGAGCATGGTGTGAAGCATGGTGTGAAGCATGGTGTGGAGCATGGTGTGGAAGCATGGTGTGAAGCATGGTGTGGAGCATGGTGTGGAGCATGGTGTGGAGCATGGTGTGAAGCATGGTGTGAAGCATGGTGTGAAGCATGGTGTGGAGAGTGCATGGTGTGAAGCAGGTGTGAAGCATGGGGGAGCATGGGGTGAAGCATGAGGTGAATCATGGTGTGGAAACATGGTGTGAAGCATGGTGTGAAGCATGGTGTGAAAGCATGGTTGAGCAGGTGTGGGCGGGGGAAAAAAAAACGGTTGGGTGGTTTTGGGGTCATGGGGTA
>NW_026507423.1:0-15830 GCF_026875155.1 Cherax quadricarinatus
GTAAAATTTATTGAAGAAAATGTGACCAAGTGTGAAAGAAGATAAATTGTGTAAGACCTACCAGGAGAGCAGCCACTCAAGACAGAACCGGCTGGAATCGTCTCCTAAAGGAAGGCATAAGTTGAGTCGTTTAGCAACAAACTCCGGCTGGCCACAGTGTGGAAAATAATGTATTTTCCGAAAAAATCCAGCGTATTTTTTATGAAAATTAGTGTAATACATTGTCTTTAATAAAAATTAATTTGTAGATAAAAATGGAACCAGCGACGGGGAGAAGCATTGTTGGAACCAGAGTTGCCATTGTTTTTTTGAATGTGATACAAGCACGTTAATGTAATGTGCTTAATTATTGTTACTCTAGGGGTTATATTGGGCTTAAAACCTCTCAAATAGGAGCCAAAATTGTTGGATATGCATTCCTGCATAACTTGAGCACTAAGCAGATAGACAGGACAGCTCCAGGAACCTCAGATAAGATGTCTATGTTTGTTTAGTTCTGGCCAGTAATATTTGCATAAATGTAGACAGGGAGGTTTTTGAGTATGATACACAGTAATCTCCAGAAAAATTGGTGAGTGTTATGATTATAAATTCTCCTTCTGTTATATAAATGTGTATATGTAATCATTTATTAATTTTAATATACAGTCCGCAAATTTATATTAAATTTTACTAGAATTCCTGGTGATGTACATTTCATTTGCAATTAATATAGGTCTAGAGCAACTTGTGGAGAGATAGATTATGGTAGGTATTGAAGGGGAGACATTTTTGCGACCTAGGTGTCCCAAAATTCCTACTAGTCTATGTAACTTTGACAAATAATAATTGTATTTGTTACCATTTACTGGTATGTATCTATTGAGATACATCCAGGCAAATTTAATTTTCCACAAATGTTGCACTGGAGGTGATAGGAGAGCTTATACAAGCAGTACAAAGTGCAGGTAACAGAAGAACTGTTCTACACACTGCACAAATACTTAACAAGTAATAATAATATAAAAAATATAAAGGTAAAAGATGGTAAAAAATGGTCTTAAATAAAATTTAAATAATAAGATTTGACTTAAAGCACAAAATTTAGGTTAGTTTTAATATAAATTGTATGTTTAGTAATAATAGTAAAAAAAATGAACTATTAAGACTGAGTATATCAATAGTACCTAACAGAGTTTCCACTAATGCTAGACAGTAAACAAAAAAAGGGGAGTTTTGTATTACACCAACTATTATACACTGCACACACTACACTTAAAAAAAAGAAATAAAACAATAAATATAAGATGTCTTTCTTATGGTCTCTGCAACTGGCAAGGCGTGCCACCATGCCGCCGTGCCACCGTGCCCCCACGCCACCGTGCCACATTGTTTTTTCGTGTTTTGTCATGGTCTCCAGAAAAAATATCTACCGAGTCAAAAAAGGAGAATCAGTGTACAAAAACGCAGCATAACCATACTCTGAGAGGGGAACTTAGGCCTAGTGTGCCAGTGAAAATAATATTAGAACTTTTTGTCAGAGGAAAGACAGTCTCCCTGATAATAGTGTGTTATACATAGTGTTAAGATAAGATTTCGTTGGGATTTTTAACCCCGGAGGGATAACATCAAAGCTGCTTTCATAGACAACCTGGAAGCTTTCTACAACAGAGGGGAACATAAAAAGTCTGGGCTGGATGGTACTGCCCTTGATACTGGCCATGTAGTCAGAAACTGTAAGGCTGGAGGTGATGTCCTGGTAGTCAGTAAATGTGGGGCTGATAGTGCTGTCCTGGGAGACAGTAATGGTGAAGCTGGAGGTGCTGTTCTGGCAGACAGTAATGGTGAAGCTGGAGATTTTGTCCAGGTAGTAGGCAATTGTACGCAGGATGGAATGCATATAAATGACCTCATGGGAGACAGGAGCCGTAGTGGGGAATCAAGTGTAGTCAAAGATAAGATAAAACCAATATTGCAAACTAGAAATACCACAGGAAATGGCAAACAAGAGGACTCCACTACCAATAGTGAGGATATATTACCAAAAACAACTGGTGGGAGCTCCTTTGAGGGTGCTAGGGAGGTTAGGAATAAGACAGTTAAACATGCACCAAAAGGGAATACAGTCACAGAAACCCAAGGCAAACGGAAACCAAGCCTGTGCACATACTATGCACTTGGTATCTGCAGGCATGGAAAATCTGGAAAAACAGATGGGACGTGCAACTATGACCACCCTAGAAAATGCCATGCCCATATGACAACAGGAAAACGCAAACTCCCTTCCTGTAAGCTTTTTCACACCTGAAATGTGACCTCTTCATACAGGAAAGACTGTCTATAACTAAATTGCCAGGCACACCATCTAAGGGAACAAAAAGATACCAAAACTTCCAGCCATGGTAAACATGGGTTTTTAGCCACAGCCACTCAAGAGGAGAGGTTTTTAGTGCCAGGAATAAAAAAAATCGGCAGGAAATGGCAGAAATCGTACACCAAATAGTCTACTCCTGGAGAGGAACCACAGTCGATGCCTCGCACTCCAAACCAACAGATACAGATACTAATGCCAGAAAAAAATCCCCCCCCAGTATCAGACAATACCACCTAGTCCCGATGACATTCTTCTTTGCCAAATATACAGGTCCTAAAATCCATCAACAAGACACAAAATACCTTTCATCCGTGGACTGCTTGCAGAGGAAAAGGCCAATGTTCGTGACTTTCACTGAGACCCACAGAAGGATCTCTTGGACAACGAAATATATCCAAGGTTTACAGCCTATACAGATGCGACAGAGTAACAGGCAAAAGATGAGGGGGGGGGGGGGGGGTTGGTCCTGCACATTTGCAGCTCACTTTGTGCACAGAACTGCTGAATCCTCAAATGATGTAGTAGAAGTTTAGCAGTAAAGAGCGGAAACCAAAACCTAGTCATTGTGGTAGTCTAACAAGCCTCCGGATGAACTTCCCACAATTCCAGGTAACATCTGTTATAAAATTGACCACTGTCTGGAAAATCCGCCACTCCAGCACCCAACATCCCTTGCTCCCTGGGGGATTTCAACTTAAGGCACCTAAAAAGGAGGAATATAACAAATAATAATGTGCAGTAATAGCACCAGGAGGCATGCACGGATGAAAACTCACACTACACGAGCTTTAAATCTCTTGCAACAAAAATTCAATTTAAAGCAGCAATAATAGAGCCTACTAGACCTAAGAATACACTAGACCTCATCTTCACTAACAATGAGACTGATACAAATGTCCAACATATCAAAAACAATATACTCAGATCACAACAAATTGAGGTTTCTGACAGGTATGGTGGCGGGAGCCCAGACCGACAATAATGAGATTTAGTCACGAGGAGCATTCACCAAATCAACTTCAATAACAAAAACATAAAGTGGGACCAAGTAAACCAAATCCTAACTGATATAAGCTGGGAAATATACTATATACAAGCAACACAGACCCCAACTTAATATGCCTAAACAGATTAACTCAGGTGGCGCTCGATGTAAGCACACTTATTCCCTCTAAGAAAAGGAGAGTTAGATTTAAAGAATAGAAAAGGGACAGGCACTTCCCTTACAGGCGACGGAAAAGAATAACAGAGCGGCTAAAAGAGGTCAATATATCTGAAAGGCGTAAGTGGAGACACTGGACAGTAGAAATAGCAAGCATCGAACTTAAGCTAAAGGCATCTTATAGGAGTCAGAATCGTGGGAAAACTAAAACCATAAATAGAAAGTGAAAGAAACCCAAATATTTCTCCTCCTATGCCAAATCAAAGTCGAAAAACAACGTCAGTATTGGGCCCCTACTTAAAACAAGATGGCTCCTACACAGATTAACAGCAAGGGAATGAGTGAGCTACTCAAGTCCCATATGACTCAGTTTTTAGCATACACGCTAACCAGACTGAGAGTCGAAGAAATCAAAAGGAATTTTTGTAATGAGAGAGCCACATAAATTAGATTAACACAAGGCCTAATCCGATGTTATCCTACGCCAAATGCTTCGAACAGCGAAAATGACATGCACCATGCACTCTCGCCCAAGGGCCAAAGACTCATGGAACTCCGTTTCGTTAAGAACTGAAAAAACACCTATCACGACTTTTACCATCCTATGAGAGGGAGCAAGGTACACGGGTGCGTCCCACAGTTACTAAAAACAACAGACATAGCCCGCTCCACAAAGGGGGCAGTAAAGCAACAGCAAAGACACAACACGAAAGCACTAACATCCCATAATCATAAAAATCTTTGACAGGTTCTAAGTAAGCAAGATCACCATCCATCTAGAAAACCCATTAAATTACACAAACCAGGCACATGGTTTAGAACAGGTCGCTCCTGTCTGTCTCAACTATTGTGATCACTACAACTAAGGTCCTAGATCACTAGAAGACAAAAAGAATTAGATGCCATATAATACAGACTGTGCAGTAAGCAGCCTTTGACAAAGTTGTGACCAGCGTTAAATAGCACACAAAAATGCGTGCTAAGGAATAACAGGAAAAGTTCGGTCGATGGATCTATAATTTCCTCACTAACAGAACACAGAGTAGTAGTCGTCAACAGAGTAAAGTCCGAGGCAGCTACAGTGGAAAAGCTCAGTTCCACAAGGCACTTACTTGCTCACCAACTTGTTCCTCATCCTCATATATGACATAGACAATGAGTGTCAGCCCACAGCAACCGTGTCTTCCTTTGCAGAAGACACCTTCAAATCTGCGATGACAGTGTCTTCCATTTGCAGACACTGCAATGCTCAGTGACAACAACCAATCTTTCAGTGGGCTGTGCAGAGAAAACAATATGATGTTTAACATGCGAGAAATTTAACAATTACTCAGATACCCTGGAGATTACTCTGGAGAATTCCGGGAGGTCACGCCCCCGCGCCCCGTCGTGCCTAGGCCTCCTGGTTGATCAGAGCCTGATCAACCAGCTGTTGCTGCTGCTGCGGACGCGAAACCAACTAAAGGCCACAGGCCCGCTGATCATGAACTGACTTTAAGGTGCTTGTCCAGTGCCAGCTTGAAGGACTGCCAGGGTCCTGTTGGTTAACCCCTTGATGTGGTGCTGGGAGCAGTTGAACATCACGGGCCCCTGAAACTTATGTATGGTCTGCGGTAACGTGCTAGTGACACCACCAGCTTTTCATTGGGGGATGTTGCTTCGGACTGCCAAGTTCTTTGCTTCCGTAGTGGAGTGATTTTCGTGTCAAGTTCGGTACTTGTCCCTCAGTATTTTCCAGGTGTATATAATCATGTATCTCTCCCTCCTCCGTTGCCAGGAATACAGGTTAGAACCCAAGCGCTCCCAGTAACTGAGGTGTTTTATCTCCGTTATGGCGCGCCGTGAAAGTTCTCTGTACCATTTCTATGGTCGGCTATGCTACAGCTTGAAAGGTGCTGTTAAGTGTGCAGCAATATTCCAGCCTAGATTGACAATGTGACCTGAAAGTGTCATCATGGCGTGCCTCCCAGTTTTTGAAGGGTCTCATTATCCATCCTGTCATTTTTTCTAAGCAATGCGATTGATACAATTTTATGGTCCTTGAAGGTGAGGATCCTCCGACAATGATCTCACCCAGGTCTTTGGAGACGTATTTGGTGTTTCGCTCTATTTGTGCCAGAATTTGTTTATTGGACTCTGATGAGATTTAAAGTTCCTCAAATGTTTACCATATCTGATAATTGAAATTTCTCATTGTGAACTTCATATTGTTTTCCGCTAGCCCACTGAAAGATTTGGTTGAATGTCCGCCTGGAGCCTTGCATTGTCTGCAATGGAAGACACTTCCATGCAGATCGGGTGTCATCTGACAAAGGAAGACCGGGGTGGGCTGGGGGGCGTGACAATCCTTGTCTATTCGATAAGGCTGAGAACAAGATGGGAACGAGTACTGTGCTTGTGAAGCAGAGCTTTTCACGGTAGCTGCCGCGGACTTTACTCTGTTGACGACTACCTCCTGTGTTTTGTTATGTGAGTGAGAAATTACCGATCCATCGAACCGACTTTTCCTGTTATTCCTTAGCACGCGCATTTTGTGCGCTAATTTTACGCACGAGTAAATTAAATCTCATCAGAGTACAAAACAAATTCTGGCCACAAAATAGAGCGAGAACACCAACGTCAAAGACCTGGGAGTGATTCAATGTTCGAGATCTCACCTTCAAGACCATAACATTGTATCAATCGCATCTGCGTAGATAAAATGACAATGGATAATGAAAGAACCCTTCAAAACTAAGGTGATGAGCCAAGCCAATGATACACTCTTCAGGTCCACTTGTTCTATCTTAGGCTGAATATTGCTGCACACTAACACACCTTTCAAGGCAAGTTGAAATTGCTGACCTAGAAATGTACCAGTAGAACCTCACGGCGCCGCATTAAACGGAGATAAAACACCTCAATTACTGAGAGCGGTGAGGTACCTGAACCTGTTATTCCCTGGAATGTAGGCGGGAAGATACATGTAAAAAAAAAAATTATATACACCTGGAAAATCCTAGAGGACTAGTACCGAACTGCACACAAAAATCACTACACTATTACCTGGTTACTAATAAGCAAAAGACTAGGGCAGACGATTGCAACATTCCCCCAATGAAAAGCAGGAGATGTCACTAGCACGTTAAAGACCCATACAATAAGTGTCAGGGGCCCGGGACTGTTCTAAACTGCCTCCCAGCATACCTAAGTGGGATACCCAACAGACCCCTGCAGTTCTTGAAGCAGGCACTGGACAAGCACTCTAAAGTCGGTCATGACCAGCAGGGCTGCGGCTCGATATCGTTGTTTGTGTGCGCCAACATAACAGCCTGGTGATCAGGCTTCTGATCCTCCAGGAGCCTGGTCACAGACCGGCCGCGGGGGTGTTGACCCCGAACTCTCTCCAGGTAAACTCCATAACCCAGTGATAACCCAAGAAAGTCAGTGCATCATCGAGGACAACTTATTTCCATTGTGGTCCTCAATCTGTCCCCCCAGGATGCAACCCACACCAGTCAACTAACACCCATGTAACCTATTTGCTGCTAGGTGAGACAGAAATAGTGTAAAGGAAACATGTCGAAGTGGTAATGTTTCCACCCAGGGAATCGAACCCGACCTCAGTCCGTGTGTAAGCGGAGCTTTAGCCACATGCCACCAGGCCACAGAGGTACACTATATATGGGTAATAAATGATAAGTTGAAATTTAAAATAGAAGTGTATGCCGCAAAGAGGCAGGTTCATGTTTCTAAAACAGTTACCCAGCAGTCGCCAGATCCCTCCACTCAGGTCTGCTATGTACTGCTAGTGCAAAAATCATCGAGGAAATAAGAAAAAATTGTACAGTTCTGTAGAAATATGAGTAACAGTGTATAGTTTGTTGTCACTGACGTATAAGTGGAAATCGTATAACCTGTATAAGTTTACAGCTGCCGCAATAACACAACAAAAAGCAAATATTACTCCCAGTAAAAGCGACTGTTCCTCCAATAAATCTTCACCACCAACTATAGGGGATCACATAGCATTTGTTTTGGGTGTAACAGGAAAAAACTAGAAAAGCCTAATACTGAGTGATCCTATATCTTCAGGCTGTAAATAAGGGTTGAGGTCTCGACCGTTTCGACATTGTAGGAGCTGCCAGCAATCACTGGTTTTCAACATGCAAGTTATACGTTTTTGTACAATCTAATCACATAATACTCAAAGTTAAATAATTTCCCAGTAGTTCCTTCATATGTTAGCCCAAATCTCCGACCAGATAAGTTTAATAAGTGATCCACTGATCAGATCCAACTGTTCCGAACCCTGACTGTCCCGAACCCTTGACACCGTTCAGATTCGTTTGGACAATAAAACGGACTATAAACAACGGGGTTGTAGGACCCTTATCAACACACAAACCATAGCTACTAAAGTAATATCTTAGAGCATAAACTTGTCCAAATATACAAGCACATACACAAATAGAAAATACAAATAGCCATATCTATACTTTAAGGAGTTATTAGTAGAATATACAAGAGGTTATTAGTAAGGAGTTACACAAATCATCCATTAAAAATCACATTATGAAGATGGGTGTTAGGGGGGTATCCTGTTGGTCTGCAACCAACAAACAAACGAGCATCCACATGGGTTTTATTAGCCTTTGTGAAATTGTGTCACGCCCCTGTTTTACCTGGAGTTTAACGCTGAGAGAGGTTTCGGGGGTCAACGCCCCGCGGCTCCGGTCTGTGACCAGGCCCATCCTGTGGATCAGCCCCTGATCAACCACTGTTGCCTGCTGTCTGCACGCAAACCATCGGTACGGCAACAGCCCCGCTGATCAGGAACTGACTTTAGTGCTTGTCCATGCCAGCTTCAAGACTGCCAAGGGGTCTGTTGGTAATCCCCCTTATGTGTGCTGGGAGGCATTGAACAGTCTCAGCCCCAGACACTTATTGTATGGTCTCTTAAACGTGCTAGTGACCACCTCCTCTTTTCATGGGGTGATGGTGCATCGTCTGCCAATTCTTTTGCTTTCGTAGTGAGGGGATTTTTCGTGTGCAAGTTCGGTACTAGTCCCTCTAGATTTTTCCCAGGTGTAAAAATCATTACACTCCCTCCTGCGTTCCAGGGAATACTGTTTTTAGAGAAACCTCAAGCCTCCCAGTAATTGAGGTGTTTTTACATCTCCGTTATGCCGCGCGTGAAAGTTCTCTGTACATTTTCTAGTCGGCAATTCACCTGCCTTGAAAGGTGCTGTTAGAGTGCAGCAATATTCCAGCCTAGATAGACGAAGTGACCTGAAGCGTGTCATCAGGGCTTGGCCTCCCTATTTGAAGTTCTCATTATCCATCCTGTCATTTTTTTCTAGCAGATGCGATTGAACAATGTTATGTCCTTGAAGTTGCGATCCTCTGACATAATCACTCCCAGGTCTTTGACGTTGGTGTTTCGCTCTATTTTGTGGCCAAATTTGGTGGTATGGGGTACTCGGATGAAGAATTTAATTTCCTCATTTTACCATATCTGAGTAATTGAAATTTCTCATCGTTGAAACTTCATATTGTTTTCTCCACAGCCCACTGAAAAGATTTGGTTGATGTCCGCCTGAGCCTTGCAGTGTCTGCGATGGAAGACACTGGTCATGAGATTCGGTGTCATCGGCAAAGGAAACACGGTGCTGGTGGCTGACATCCTTGTCTATGTCTTGATATGAGGATTAGAACAAGATGGGAGCTAAGTACTAGTGCCTTGTGGAACAAGCATTTTTCACCTTAGCTGCCTCGGACTTTTAACTCTTTGACGACTACTCTCTGTGTTCTGTTAGTGAGGAAATTATGATCCATCAACGACACGACATTTCCTGTGATTCCTTAGCACAGCATTTTGTGCGCTATTACAGCCCATGGTCACACTGTCGAAGGCTTTTGCAAAGTCTGTATATATTACATCTGCATTTCTTTTTGTCTTCTAGTGCAATTTAGGACCTTGTCGTAGTGATCCAATAATTTAGACAGACAGGAGACGACCTGTTCTAAACACATGTGGTGCCACAGGGTTGTGTAACTGATGGGTTCTAGATGGGGGGTGATCCTTGCTTCGTAGGACCCTTCAAAGATTTTTTATGATATGGGATTTTAGTGCTGTATTGGTCTGTAGTTCTTTCTGTTGCTTTACTGCCCACTTTGTGGAGTGGGGCTATGTCTGTTTTTTTAGTAACTGAGGGACGACCCCCCGTGTCCATGCTCCACTCTCCATAGGATGGAAAGGAGGCTCGTGATAGTGCTTCTGTAGTTCTTGATGATCACAGAGTTTCCATGCGAGCGGCCCTGGCAGAGTGCATGCATGTCATTTATCGCACCGTTCGAATCCATTTGGCGTCAGGGGGGTTGGGTGGGTGGGGGAGTGAGTGTTGGTTTTGGTTGGATAACATCGGATGGCTTGTCGATAATCAAATTTTGTGGCTCCCTCTCATAAAAAAATTCATTTATGATTCTTCGGACACTCAGTCTGTTAGGCGCCTTGACTAAAACTGAGTCATATTGGGACTTTGAGTAGCTCACTCATTTCCTTGCTGTCATCTGTGAGTAGGACCCATCTTGTTTAACGTAGGGGCCCAATACTGGACGTTGTCTCGATTTGATTTGGCATAGGAAAGAAATACGGGGGTTCTTTCGAATTCATTGAGTGCAGATAATCCATAGAATTATCTCAGGAAGGTATTAAATCAGGAAGTGTTTTAGAGTATTCCCAAATGAGATCTAATCTGTGGACTAA
The DNA here is from genome assembly GCF_026875155.1 of Cherax quadricarinatus. Classification (NCBI taxonomy): domain Eukaryota; kingdom Metazoa; phylum Arthropoda; class Malacostraca; order Decapoda; family Parastacidae; genus Cherax; species Cherax quadricarinatus. The sequence continues at coordinate 10,264 of NW_026507423.1, forward strand.
AATCACATTGGTATTAAAAGAGGAATACACAAAGCACCTTAATAGAAAACACTGGAAGCATTCTGTAACAGATGGGAAAATAAAAAAGTCTGGGCTGGATGGTGCTATCGCACCGTTGGTACGATGATGTCCTGGCCTGCCAGTATCTGTATGGTCTGGAGTGCTGGCCATGGAGTCTGGAACTTTAAGGCTGAGGTGCTGTCATGTAGATAGTAACTGTGAGGGTGGAGGTGCTGTTCTGGTAGACAGTAACTTGTATGGCATGGTGAAACGCATAGTATTGGCCTCGAGGGAGACAGGAGACTGAGTATGAAACAAATGTAGATCAAGGGCAGATTAAAACAAATATTACAAACTAGTAATACCACAGAGATAGCAAACAATGAGACTCCACTATTAATAGTGAGGAGTATATACCAGAACAACTGGTGAGGAGCTCCATTGGTTTAGTACTAATGAGGATAAGGAATGAGTGGAGACAAAAACATTCACCAACAGGGATACAGTCACAAAAATCCAGGCAAACGAACCAAGCCTGTTGCACTTATTATGCACTATGGTATCTGCAGGCAAGGGAAAATCTGGAAAAACATATGGGGTTATATAGTTTAATATGTTTATTAATGCACCCCAAGCCCATCCTGTGGGCGGTAAGTCAAAAGATTACAGAGTACATAATTGTTCCAGAGACTGGACTCCAAAGTTGAGATAGCTGAGCCAGTTAAAGAGGTAATGAACTCACAATTTACAAAGGTAATGAACTCAGGTAGGTCTGGTCACAATCTTGACAAGTTACAAAGGTATTTACAGATTACAGAGGTACGTAATGGTCCAAGGACTGGGCCCCCAAAGTTTTGATAGCTGAACTAGGTACAAAGGTAATGAAATCACAAGTTACAAAGGTAATGAATCCTGTAAGAATGGTTACTTACGTTTATACATGGCTACAATCATGAACAATTTATAAAGTGATAGGGCGGTGCAACTTTGACCACCCTAGAAAATGCCGTGCCCATATGACAACAGGAAAATGCAAACTCCCTTCCTGTAAGCTTTTTGCACCCTGAAATGTATCCCTCTTCAGTACAGGAAAGTCAGTGTTATAACTTACATTGCTAAGCACACCATCTAAAGGGAACAAAAAAGATACTAAACATCCAGACCATGGGAAAACCTGGGTAGCCACAGCCACTCAAAAGGGAGAGGTTTTTTAGTGCCAGGAAGGAAAAAAAATGGCAGGAAATGGCAGAAATAGTACGCCAAATCCAGTCATTTCTGAAGTGGAACCACAGTCGATGGCCTCACTCCAAACCAACAGACACAGATACTAGTGCCGGAAAAAAAAGTCCCCCAGTACCACCAATACCACCAATCAGATGACATTCTTCTTTGCAAATATACAGGGTCTAAAGCCAGCAACGAACAACAAAATACCTTTCATCCGTGGACTGCTTGCAGAGGCAAATGCAATGTTTGCGGCTTTCACTGAGACCCACATAAAGGATCACTTGTCAACGAAATAGGATCCCAGGTTACAACCTATACAGATGCCACAGAGTGAACAAGCAAAAGGGGAAGGGTGCCTTTGTATATCGCAGTCACTTATTTGCAAAGAACTGCTAAATACCTCAAATGATGTAGTTGAAGTTTTAGCGGTTAAAGATCGAGAACCAAAATCTAGTATTTGTGATAGTCTACAACCCTCCTGGAGGGGTTTTACCTCGGAAATACAACCCCCCCAACAATTCCGGAAAACAGCTGTTGAGAATTGACCACTGTCTGGGAAACAGACAGTTCCTTCCCCCAACATCTTGCTCCTGGGGGTTTTCAACTTAAGGCGCCTAAATGGAGGAAATATAGAAAATAATGTTGTTGCAGTGATAACAAAAGAGGCAGGGTCAGGCGAGAACTCACACTCACACGAGCTTTTAAATATCTTCACAAAATTCAACTTAAACCAGCAAATAATAGAGCCTATAGATTGGAAAATACAGTGAACCTAATCTTCACTAACAATGATGATTGATACGAAATGTCACCATATCAAAAAAATATACTGGGATCACAACACAATCGAGGTTCAGACATGTTTTGCGCGGAGCCCCAGACCCAAAAATGGGATCAGTCACGAGGAAGCCTTCACCAAATTCAAATTCAATAACAAGAACATAAAGTGGGACAAGTAAACCAAGTCCTAAATGATATAAGCTGGGATAGATAGACTAAGCAACACCGACCCAAACTTATGCCCAGAAAAAGATTAACTCTGTGGCACTCGATGTAATTATGGCTTATTCCTTAAGAAAAGGAGGAGTAGATGTAAATAGAAAGACAAGTGCTCCCTTTAAGGTACAAAAAGGAATAACGGAGGGCTAAAAGGGGCCAATATATCTGCAATGCGTGGGGAGACACTGGCGAAGAAATAGAAAAACATCGAAACTTAAGCTAAAAAAAATCTTTGGGATAAGGAATCGCGGGTAAAACAGAACCCATAAATGAAATCGAAAGAAAAAAACCCAAAAGTATTTCTTTTCTTATCCCAAAATAAAGTCGTTAATAACATCCAGAGGGGCCCTACTTAAACGATGGGTCTTACCAGATGAGAGCAGGGGAAAAGAGTGGCTACTCAAGTTCCCATATGACTCAGTTTTTAGAAGCCATAAAACCCGACTGAGAGTCGAAGATTAAATAAATTTTTTTTTTGGGGCCACGAATTTGGTAAAACAAGCCCTTTTGATGTTACCCCCACACCAAAAGACTTCAAAAAGGGGATAAATGACATGCCCATGCACTATGCCCCAGGGCCAGACTCAGGGAACTCCATGTTCATCAAGAACTGCTAGAATCCCCTATCACATGCTTTTAACATTCTATGGAGAGGGAGCATGGACACGGGGGTCGTCCCACAGTTACTAAAAACAACAGACATAGCCCCACTCCACAAAGGGGGCAGTAAAGCAATAGCAAAGAACTACAGACCAATAGCATTAACATCCCATATCACAAAAATCTTTGAAAGGGTCCTAGGAAGGAAGATCGCCAACCATCTACATACCCATCAATTACACAACCCAGGGCAACATGGGTTTAGAGCAGGTCGCTCCTGTCTGTCCCAACTACTGGACCACTACGACAAGGTCCTAGATCCACTAGAAGACAAAAAGAATGCAGATGTAATATACACCGACTTTGCAAAAGCCTTCGACAAGTGTGACCATGGCATAATAGTGCACAAAATGAGTGCTAAAGGAATAACAGAAAAAGTTGGTAGGTGGATCTATAACTTTCTCACAAATAGAACACAAAGAGTAGTAGTAAACAGAGTCAAGTCTGAGGTGGTTACGGTGAAAAGCTGTGTTCCACAAGGCACAGTACTCGCTCCCATCTTGTTTCTCATCCTCATATCTGACATAAACAAGGATGTAAGCCACAGCACCGTGTCTTCCTTTTGCAGATGACATCCAAATCTGCATGACAGTGTCTTCCATTGCAGACACTGCAAGGCTCCAGGCGGACATAACCAAATCTTTCAATGGGCTGCAGAAAACAATATGAAGTTCAACGATGAGAAACTTCAATTACTCCGATATGGCAAACATGAGGAAATTAAAACTTCATCAGAGTATAAAACAAATTCTAGCCACACAACAGAGCGAAAAACTAACGTCAAAGACCTGGGAGCGATCATGTCGGAGGATAAGGAATGATTTCGTTCGGATTTTTAACCCTGGAGGGTTAGCCACCCAGGATAACCCAAGAAAGTCAGTGCATCATCGAGGACTGTCTAACTTATTTCCATTGGGGTCCTCAATCTTGTCCCCCAGGATGCGACCCACACCAGTCGACCAACACCCAGGTACCTATTTGCTGCTAGGTGAACAGGACAATAGGTGTAAGGAAACGTGTTGAAATGTTTCCACCAGCCGGGAATCGAACCCGGGCCCTCCGTGTGTGAAGCGGGAGCTTTACCCACCAGGCCACCGGGCCACCTTCAAGGACCATAACATTGTATCAATCGGATCTGCTAGAAAAATGACAGGATGGATAATGAGAACCTAAAAACTAGGTCCAACCCCTGAGAATCTTCAGGTCGTGTTTACAGGCGGGAAAATATTGCTGCACACTAACAGCCCCTTTCAAGGCAGGTGAAATTTGCGACCTAGAAAATGCCAGGAACCTTATGGTGCGAAAAAGGGAGATAAACCCCTAATTACTGGGAGCATTTGGGGGGGCCGAACCTGTTTTCCCCTGGAATGCCGGGAGGACATGATTTATCACCGGGAAAAACCCCCTAGAGGACTATACCGATCTAGCACACAAAAATCCCTCACACGAAGCAAAAGACCGCCGGATATGCAACATCCTCCCCAATGAAAACAGGGGTTCCTAGCATCTAAGAGATAACACAAATGTGTCAGGGGGGCCCAAGATGTTCAACTGTTTCCCCGCATACAAAAGGGGTTTCCAATGACCCGGTGTTTTCAAGCGGCACGTACGGGCCCCTAAGTCGGACCGGCCAGCCAGCTGTGGTTCGACATTGGTTTGGCAGCCGCAGAAAACACCCGGGTTAAAACAGGCCGTTTCACCTGAGGATTGCAAAAGGGTTAAAAGGTTTAAAAAAAAATAACAAAAAAACACTTAACTTTGGATTAACTGCCGATTGCTATAGTTGCACACACTAGAGAAAAAAAATAAATAAGTTAAAAATAATGCAGGGCTGCAAAAAATGTTTCAGACGAATAAAAAAAAAATGTACATCTTTTTTGGCAAATAAGGTGGTACTTGAGGTTTTAAAAAAACTATAAAATATGGGGTAGTGAATGAACTTGGGTACTGCTGTCTGTTGAATATGGAAAAAAAGAATTAGGTTTTACGAAAAAAATTGGATGAAAATTTTTTTTTAGGGTCCAAAACACTACTTGGGAAGTGGGTACAAACTGCATTATTTTTACTCAGTTAGGCCGCTTCGTTAAGGGTTTTTTTAGATCATGTTTCGGGAGAAATGAAGATCTCTTGCCTGCTGATTCCTTCTTGACGCAATTTTTCCATCCCTTCAAAGCACTGAAAAATTTTTTGGTCTTTAAGCTCCCCTTGTCTGTAAAGCAGATTTTGTCTTTCTTTTTTCAGGTATCGTTGCAGATGAATAAACAAATTTGCAAAAAACCCTTTGCAAGTGTGACCCTGGGTAAAGGCACAAAATGCGTGCTAAAGGAAAACAGGAAAAGTGTCGATGGATTATAATTTTCTCACAACAAACACAGGAGGTCGTAACAGGTAAATTTCCCAGGCACTACGGTGAAAAGCCTGTTTCCCCAAGGGACAGACTCGCCCCACTTGTTCCTCACCTCATATCCCACATAGACAAGGATGTCAGCCACAGCACCCCGGGCTTTCCTTTGCAGATGACATCCGAATCTGCTTTCGGTCTTCCATTGCAACAATTTCAAGGTCCCCGGCAAATCAACCCCAAACTTTCGTGGGGGGCGCAGAAAAAATATGAAGTTCAACGATGAGAAATTTTTAATTACCGAATTGGTAAAAAAGAGGAAAATTAAATCTTCCAATCA